>JAQZBX010068628.1:0-15731 GCA_029593785.1 Cabassous unicinctus | reverse complement strand
CCCCCTTGCTGCTTGTGCTGCTGTGTCCATTCGCTGCGTGTCTTCTCTGTGTCTGCTTATCTCCCCCTTGCTGTGAGGTCTTGCCGCATCAGCCCACGGCGCCGCGCAAGCCGGCCTGCCCTCACAAGGAGGCCCCGGGAAGCGAACCCGGGGCCTCTCATATGGTAAGCGGGTGCTCTATCCATTGCGCCACACCGGCTTCCTGACGTGAGGTTGCTGCATCAGCCCACCGCACCGCTCAGGCCGGCGTGCCCTCACAAGGAGGCCTCGGGACGCAAACCCGGGCCTCCCATATGGTAAACGTGGGCTCTATCCACTGAGCCACACCCGCTTCCCCAGGTGCATAGACATTTATCACTGTTATTTCTTCCTGGTGGATTGTCCCTTTTATTAATATATAATGGCCTTCTATATCTCATAACTTTTTTTGCATATAAAATCTGTTTTGTCCAATATTAGTATAGCTACCCCTTCTCTTTTTTGGTTACTGTTTGCATGGAATATCTTTTTCCAACCTTTCACTTTCAGCCTGTTAGTATGCCTGGGTCTAAGGTGAGTCTCTTGTTGGCAGCATATGGATGGCTCATGTTTTTTTTTTTTTAATCCATTCTGTCAGCCTATATCTTTTGATTGGGGAGTTTAAACCATTCACATTCAATAATATTACTGTAAATGCATTATTTAAGTCCACCATTTTATTCTTTGGTTTTCATATGTCATATCTTATTTTTGTCTGTTTTTTTTACTCTTTTGGTTATACTCTCTGCTATTCATGCCTTCAACACTCTCCTCCAGGTCTCTCTCTCCTGTCTTTTTCTTTCAGGCTATCAGGCTCCTTTTAATATTTCTGCAAAGTTGGATTCTTTTTTATAAACTCTCAATTTCTGTTTGCTTGTGAATATTTTTAACTCATCTTCATATTTGAAAGTCAATTTTGCCAGATAAGAATTCTTGGCTGGCATTTTTTCTTTTTCTGTATCCTAATTGTATCATACCACTGTCTTCTCGCCTCCATGATTTCTGATGAGAAATCCATACTAAGTCTTACTGGGTGTCTCTTCTATGTGATGGTTTGCTTCTTCCTTGCTGCTCTCAGAATTTTCTCTTTATCATTTTTTTTTTTAATTTATTTATCCCCCACTCCTGTTGTTTTGCACTTGCTATCTGCTCTCTGTGTGTCTTCTGTGTCTGCCTGTCTTCTCTTTAGGCGGCACCAGAAACCGATCCTGGGACCTTCTGGAGTGGAGAGAGGTGCTCAATCTCTTGTGCCACCTCAGCTCCCTATCTATCTTTATTTATTTATTTTATTTTTTAAAAGATACTTAGATTACATAAATGCTACATAAAAACTGTAGGGATTCCCATGTGCCCCACCTCCTACTCCTCTCACAACCTCCCACATAAACATCCTTCACTAGAGTGGCACATCACCTGCAATAGATATACACATCTTGGGGCTTTGCTACTAAGCATGGACCATAGTTCACATTGTAGACCACACTCTCTCCCACACAGTTATGCATGTTATATGATGATATAAAATGGCCTATATCTGTCGTTGTAATGTCACTCAGGATAATTCCCAAGTCCCGAAAAAGCCCCTGTATTACAACTGTTTTTCCCTCTCCCTGCCCCCAAAGCGTCCGGTGGCCACTGGCTCCACATTAATGTAATTACTTGCATTGCGTGAATCACAATATGTCTATAACAGAATACCAGTAGGTCCACTCTAGTCCATAGCTCTTCCCCCAATCCTGAGGAGTCTGAGATGGTAATGTCCACTCCACCTCCAAGTGAGAGGGGGCTTATATCCCATGGATAAGATGGATGGGATTATCCTGCCTGCAACTGCAGACTCTCTCCATTCCCTGATATGGCCGTTGTCCATCATCATCTCCCCACCAGGTGTCCAGGGTGAGTCCATTGAGCTGTAGAGTAGGAGTTGCAGCTCCACTGAGATTCCGGGCCTAGCTTGGCACATGGATAGTCCAAAGACTCCGGTCTCTGGAAATACAACTACAAACTCCAGCACCACAAACATGTTTGAATAAAAGGGACAGATGGACATGTGCAGGGAAGACATATTTGGGTCCAACTCTGTCACTCTCAGGAGCAAGGATTCCAAAGTAGGGCCCATTGATAAGGCACGAAACTCTGGGGCTATCCGCCCTGATATAGGACCTGGGTGTCTCCAGAGCCCTCAGGAGCCCCTCTGTTTGGGGTGATATTCCCTATCTATCTTTGATATCTGACATTATGAGTAGTATGTGTCTTGGAGTAGGTCTATTCAGATTATTCTGTATTGGGTATGCTGAACTTCTTGGACATATAAGTTCATTTCTTTCACAAGAGTTGGGAAATTTTCAGAAAGTATTTCCTCATATACTCTTTCTGCCCCGTTTCCCTTCTCTTCTTCTGGAACTCCCATGACATATATGTTGTTGTGTTTCTTGTTATCATTCAACTACCTGAGCCTCTGCTCAATTTTTTCCACTCTTTTCTGTGTTCTCTCTTTTCAATTTCAGCTGGTCTGTCTTCTGTATCACATATTCTTTCTTTTATCATTTTGAGTGTACTGTTATATGCCTCTAATGTATTTTTGATCTTACCTATCATGTCTTTCATTCCCATGAACTCTGTTATTTTTATATTCAGGTTTTCAAATTCTTCTTTGTGCTCACTCAGTGTCTTCTTGATATCCTTTATCCCTTTAGTCATACAGTCTTTTATTTAATAACTCAATAATTTGATTTTGGAAATTTGTATGAATCTCGATTAGTTGTCTCAAATCCTGAGTCTCCTCTGGGGCTTTGATATATTCCTTTGCTTTGGCTATTTCTTCCATTTTCTTAGTAAGGCTTGTAATTTTTTGCTGATTTCTGGGCATCTGATTATGATGGTGAGTTTTCTCTGATGCTCAATTTGTCTCTCTTGTAGGGATTTAGTGGCGGCAAGCTGTGTGTTACAGCTGTTCTTTGATTCTTGTTTCAACCTGTTCTGGGTCTTTAGGATTGTCCCTGTTAGTTGCTCAAATCTGAGCCCTGGACTCATTAATGGGCTGCAGACCTGCTTCCAAGGGACTTGGGGAGTGAGGCTGTAAAGCCAGAAAAAGCCTCTCTTACTTATTTACTTCTTTTTAAAATTTATTTACTTTTAATTTTCTCACATGCACTTCCTTGGTCGGCCAGCAGATGGCCCTCTTTGGCAGCCCTCTCTGTTCAAAGCCTGGTGGAAGTGTGTTCACTGCAACAGGGACTGAATCAATGTGATAGAGGATCCTTCCTGGAGGTAAGAACCTTGGAATTCAAATTTTCTCAGTGGTTGTTCTATAACCATTGCTAGCAGCCCCCTCTCTTTTCCTGGGTAGGAAATAATTCCACTCCCCTCTGTGTCCTCAACAACCAGGCCCAGTCAGTAGGGAGGGTAATCAAGAGGGTCGGATATTTGGTTTCATGCTGGTTCCCAAAGTAAACAATGGTGCAGCCCGTCCCAGATTGGAAGGGCTCATGGGACACAGCAGACCAAATCTGCAGGTCAAAAGCTGAGTTGGCTTTAGGCTGTGTCCCTCACTGTCCCATTTCCAGGGGAGGTGGATTCCTGTGGCCCCCTTTGTCTGCAGCTACCAGCCTGAGGCCTGAGAATTCAAAATTGTCTATAGGGTGGGGGAAGGTGCCAGCATCTGCAGCTGCAGCTTTAACTCAGTTTTGCCATCCAGATTCTTTTCCTTTGCCCTCTCTGTTCTGGGCGGTGTCCAGTCTTCCCCTGGTGTCTTAAACTCTAGAACATTTTTTTACCAGGCAGTTTCTGCCTGTCCTCTAGCTATTTTTCTGGGAGAGGAGAGAGTCCCATATCTTTCTAGTCTGCCATTTCCCAAAAGTTCTCTTATCTCCATGATTTCTGATGAGAAATTGGCATTTAGTTTTTTTTTTTTAAAGATTTATTTTTATTTATTTATTTATCCCCTGCTTGCTACTTGTGCTCGCTGTGTCCGTTTGCTATGCGTTTTTCTGTGTCTGCCTGTCTCCCTTTGTTGCGTGATCTTGTTGCGCCAGCTCACCACACCACGCGGGCTGGCTTGCCTTTACCAGGAGGCCCTGGGAATCGAACCAGGGCCTCCCATATGGTAAACAGGAACCCAACCAATTGAGCCACATCTGCTTCCTGGCATTTAGTTTTATTGAGGATCCCTTCTATGTGAAAAATTCCTTTTCCCTTGCTGCTTCTAAAATTCTCTTTTACTTTGCTATTTGAAATTTGGATTAATGTCTCAGAGTAGGTCAATTAAGTTTTATTCTGTTTGGATTACATTTTGCTTCCTAGACATTTATATTTATGTCTTTCATAAGAGATGGGGGATTTGGGACCTTTATCTTCTCAAATATTCTTTCTGTCCCTTTTCATTTCCTTTTTCTTTCTGGTATTCCCATGATGCATATATAGTAACACTTCATGCTGTCACTCAAGTCACTTAGACACTGCTTAATTTTTACTATGTTTTCACTCTCTGTTCTTCTGACTGTATGAATTCAATTATCCTGTCTTCTAGTTCACTGGTTCTTTCTTGTGCATATTCAAATCTGCTGCTGTTGCCTCTAGTGTATTTTTAATCTCCATTATTATGCTTTTTATTCTCATAATTTGTTATGTTTCTTTTTAAACTTTCTAATTCTGCTTTTTGCTCACAAGTTGTCTTCTCAATATCCTTTAGCTCTATATCCACCCTTAGTTTATTTCTATCCATATTTTCTTTCATCTCCTTGAATTGATTTAGATTTGTTTGACCTTCTTTTACTTAGTTGTCCCAAAGTCTATGCATCCTTTGTAGTTTTGTTTTTTTCCCCTTCACTGAGCCATATCTTCCTGTTTGGGTTGTAATTTGGTGATGTATATGCATCTTATTGTTTTGATGTGCTAACTCTGAAGGTCAGTTTCTTCCTCTTGCCTAGCAATATTTTGTATATTGGTTATGGGCTAAGGCTCTCTTTTGACTCTTGGTCCAACTTATACTGGACATTTAGAGTAGCTCATGTTTAACCTGTTCAGATTTTCTCAGGTCTTCTGAACCTGATTCATGCTCTGGATATGCAATACAACTTTTAAGATTGCTCTTTTATGCGCAATTGTTTCACCTCCAGGAGAAATCTTCCCTTCCTCTGTTCTTTCTATGGGAATCCCGATCTGTTTAATTTGTTTTTGTACAGAATTTTCCCCTCATATCCTATGATTTATTTAACTTTTCTCCCTCACTCAATGTCTCCCTATTATTACAATTTCCAGGCCTGGGACCTGTCCTATCTTATCGTAGTTCTCCCCTCTCCCACCTTTTTCCCCATGATGCTTTTTTGCCTCCAGTTACTTCACCATTAGCATATCCTGCCCTGCAGAGCCAGAGTGGCCTAATCTAAAATGGTCCATTTTTTCATTTAGGTGATTAATCAGAGACTGGGCTGAATATGTGCATCTCTTCCCAATGTTTCTGCCAGGATGTCTTTTATTTCCTTTGGTCATTTTTCTGTGTATGCACTAGTCAGCTGCTTGTGTTTGGTCCTGGGCCTCTGTGGACTTGGGTCCCTCTGCCTGGATATGCATAGGGTTCTAATTCTCTGCTGTGAGTGACTTGATGCTCTACATCTGTGGCAGGAGGTACCCAAGCTTTGTTGCCTCTGTGTGACCCGTAAACGGGAGCCCAACCAATTGAGCCACAGCCGCTTCCCCATAGTATTCTTTTATAATACTTTTAATTCCTGCAAGATCTATAGTAATGTCTCCCATTTCATTTTGGATTTTTTAAATTTATGTCCTCTCTTTTTCATTGCCAGTCAAAGCAAAAGGTTTGTCAATTTTATTGTTCATTTCAAAGACGTGATATTTGGTTTCATCATTCTCTTCATTGCTTTCCTATTTTTTTTTAATTGCATTTATCTCTGCTCCAATCTGTATTACTTCTTGCCTTCTACTTAATTTTAGTTTCTTCTTCTTTTTCTTATTCCTTAAGAGTGAAATTAAGTTATTGATGTGAGATCTTTATTTTTAATTTGAGAAATTCTAAGTTAACAAAACAATCATGCATTCCATACAGGATTCCCATACATCCTCCCACCACCAAAACCTGAGATTCGTGACACATTTGTTACAACTGATGAAAGAACATCATCATAATATTACTGCCATCTATAGTTCATAGCTTATATTTGGTGTGTTTTTCCAACAAACCATCCTAATATTAACAAATATACAAACTGTTTATTTGTTATAGTTTACAAGAGTGTTATCATATTTGTTAGCCTCAGGGATCACTGTGTTACATGGTCCCCTGCCTTGTTCAATCCATCCAAAGTATACACTCTGTGGATCTCAGTTTTCACAGTTGTGCTGTCATAAGCTCATTTCATGTCAGAATGTTTTTATTAATACAAAAAGAAAAATGCCATGCCCATCTATACTCCCCATTTTAAAAACCCTGAGCATTGAATAGTATCTTCTTGACCAGTTGCTTTAAAAATATTACAATATTACTGTTTAATATAGTCTATATGTTACATTAGTTGTATTTTTGCCATGTATTTCCATCAACTTAACACCTTGTAAATAGAGGAACATTCTTATATTTGTACTATTAACCACAATCATCCACCACCGAAATCACTATGTTATACAGACCCCAGGTTATCCTCTAGCTTTCTTTCAATTGACATTAACCTCCCTAGACTATCCCTTTCAGCCACAATCACATGTATGAATCAGCAGTGTTGATTTTTACTCTCTATACTGTATTAACATCAACTCTATCCATTTCCCCACTTTCATATACACCTTATTAATTAACATAAATTCAGCATCAGCTACTCCTTTTTAACCCACATTCTACCTCCTTGTAAACTATACTCTGTATATAGTTCAACTCCATGAGTTTACTCATCGTATTTAGTTCCTATTAGTGAACTCATACTATATTTGTCCTTCTGTGCCTGCCTTATTTCACTCAACATAATGTCCTCAAGGTACATCCAAGTAGTCATATACATCCCAAGTTCATTTCTTCTTACAGCTGAATAGTATTCCATCATATGTATATACCACATTTTGTTTATCCATTCATCAGTTGGTGGAAATCTGGATCGTTTCCATCTTTCACCAATTGTGAATAATACAGCTATGAACATCGGTGAGGAAATGTCAGTTTGCATCCTTGCTTTCAGTTCTTCTGAATATATTCCTAGTAGTGGGATTGCCAGATCATATAGCAGTTCTATATTTAGCTTCCTGTGGAATTACCAAACTGTCTTCCACAGAAATTGCACCATTTTACATTCCCACCAACAATGAGAGAGTGTTCTTATTTCTCTGCATCCTCTCCAGCACTTGTAGTTCTCTGTTTTTTAAATAATGGCCAGTCTGGAAGGTGTGAAATGATATCTTATTATAGTTTTGATCTGCATTTCCCTAATAGCTCGTGATGTTGAACATCTTTTCATGTGCTTTTTTTACCATTTTATTAGTTCTTTGGAAAAATGTCTGTTCAAAGTCTTTTGTCCATTTTTAAAATGGGTTATTTGTCTTTTTATCATCGAGGTGTATGACTTCTTTATATACCATGAAGATCAAACCCTTTTATTGGATATATAGTTACTGAAAATTTTCTCCCAAAGAGTAGGCTGCCTTTTCACCTTCTTAACAAAGTCAGCTGAATCACAGACAAGTTTAATTTTGAGGCAGTCCCATTTATCTATTTTTCTTTTCTTACTCTTGCTTAGGTTTTCTAATGTTTAAGAAACCCCCCCTGTGACAAGACCTTGAAGATGTTTCCCTACATTTTCTTCTAGGAGTTTTATTATGGTTCTAGCTTTTATATTAAGGCCCTGAATCCATTTTAAGTTAATTTTTGTACAAGGTGTGATAGTGGGGTCCTCTTTCTTTCTTTTAGCTATATCCAGTTCTCCCAGCACCATTTGTTGAACAGACTGTTCTGACTCAGCTAGGTGGGTTTGATAGCCTTATCAAAAATCAATTGACCAGACAACCAGCAAGATGGTGGCAGAGTAAGGAGCTCTTAGTCAGGTCGTGCAACAGAGCAGTTAGTAATCACCCAGAGCTATCTAAAGCACCTGTTTGGGGGCTCCAGAAGACCAGAAGAGCATTCTGCAACATCTTTGAAAGAATGGAAGGAGGAGACTGTCCATGTGCAAAGAAGACCTGTAAGCAGAGCACTCTGCGCCACGGAGGCCGCTACCCATCCTCCACTGGCGGCTCAAGCTGCCTTGGGAGCTATTTCACGGCTGGAATTGGAAGCTCCACTTCCCAAAAACGGGGGAGGAAGAGACAGTTGGGTACCAACTTCAGCTACTGATTAGTAAATTCGGCAGGCTAAAGAATAATCCTAAGAATGGCTAAAGTTTGAACCTGCCCAAGTCAAAAAGAGGCCAGTAGCCACCATTTCAACTCCGACCGTAGCATGAAGGGAAGCAGGGCAGACTGAAAATCACAGTGCTGGTAGGGAACGACTTCTTTCCATCTAGATCTGATTGCAGGTCTAGCCTAAGCCCCAGCCCCACCTCCGGCAGAGAGGAACCTGGGGGTACCTGCACCAGCCTCTCCAGGAAAATACAGGCCACGCCACAGAGGCTGTTGATCATCCTACTCTGGCGGTGCAAGCCATCTCAGGAGCTGTTCTGTGGCTGGAGTTGGAAGCTCCATTTCCCAAAAACAGCGAAGGGAGAGATGGATGGCAACCGACTTCAGCTACTGATAAGTAAATTGGGTTGACTAAAGTATAATCCTAAGAACAACTAAAGTTTGAACCTGTCCAAGTAGGAAAGAGGCCAGAAGCTGCCATTTTCACTCTGCACCCGGCATGAGGAGCAGCCGGGCTGATTGAAAATCACAGTGACAGTAGGGCCTGGCTTCTTTCACCCAGATTGGACTGCAGCCCTAGCCTAGGCTTCAGCCCCACCTCTAGCAGGGAGGAGACTGGCAAGCCCTGCACCAGTCTCTCCGGGTAAGTGCAGGTACATTTCGCTGGCACAGACTGAGTAGTCAGAAGTCTACCGGGCAACTACAGTCATTTTGGACCTGCAAGGCATAGATTGCTGCCCATACCTGCAGCTCCATACCCACTCCAGGCAGGAGAGAAAGGGGCATGAAACTTTATCAGTCTCTCTGGGTAACAAGAGTCTAGGCCTGCACGACTTGGATTATTACACACAGCTGTGGCTCTGTCCCTATCCCTGGCAAAGGAGAAAGTTGGGAGAAGTTTCACTGATCCCTTGGGTAATGTGGGCAGCTTGAGCCTCCACAGCTTACAGCACCAACTACATCCTCGGCTCCTCCTACACAACCAGCAAGGGAGAAAGTGCAAAAAAGCCCTAAAGGGAGAAACTGCACCCAAAATAAATACATCTAGTTAGCCAGATGCCAAGACACCAACAAAAATTACAATCCACACCAAGAAACAGGAAGATATGGCCCAGTTAAAGGAACAAGATAAGTCTCCAGAAGACAGAAAGGAGTTGAGTCAACTAATCATAGATGTTCAAACAAATCTCCTTAATAAATTCAATGAGATGGCTAAAGAGATTAAGGATATTAAGAAGACACTGGATGAGCACAAAGAAGAATTTGAAAGCATACATAGAAAAATAGCAGATCTTATGGGAATGAAAGACACAATAAATGAAATTAAAAATACACTGGAATCATATAATAGCAGATTTGAGAAGGCAGAATAAAGGATCGGTGTGGTTGAAGAAATGGATTCTGAAAGCAAACATACAAAAGAACAGATGAAGAATGGAAAAAATTGAACAAGGTCTCAGGGAACTAAACGACAGCAAGAAACATCTAAACATATGTGTCATGGGTGTCCCAAAAGTAGAAGAGAAGGGAAAAGGAGCAGAAGGAATATTTGAAGAAATAGTGGTAGAAAATTTCCCAACCCTATTGAAGGACATGGATATCCATGTACAACAAGCACAACATACTCCCATCTGAATAAATCCAAATAGCCCAACCCTTAGACACATACTAATCAGAATGCCAATGCCAAAGACAAAGAGAGAATTCTGAGAGCAGCAAGAGAAAAGCAATGCATAACATATAAGGGATATGCAAAGATTAAGAGCCAATTTCTCATCAGAAACCATGGAGGAAAGAAGACAGTGGCATGATATATTTAAGATACTGCAAGAGAAAAACTTCCAGCCAAGAATCTTTTATCTGGCAAGATTGTCTTTCAAAAATGAGGGCAAGTTTGGAATATTCACAGGTAAACAGAAACTGAGAGAGTTTGTAACCAAGAAACTGGCTTTGCAGGAAATATTAAAGGTTGTGGTACAGCCTGAAAAGAAAAAACAGCAAAGAGAGGCTTGGAAGAGAGTCTTGAAATGAAGATCATATCAGTAAAAGTAACAAAAAGCGTCAAAAGAGTGGTGAAAATAAAATATGACAGATAAAACCCAAAGGTCAAAATGGATGAAATAAGAACTGCCTTTACAGTAATAATATTGAATATTAATGGATTAAATTCTCCAACCAAAAGACACAGACTGGCAGAATGGATAAGAAAATATGAGACACCTATATGCTGTCTGCAAGACTCACCTTAGACACAAGGATACCAATAGATTGAAAGTGAAACTGGAAAAAGATATTCCACGCCTTCAGCAACCAAAAAAAAAAAAGAGAGAGAAAGAGAGAAAGAAAAAAACTGGAGTAGCAATACTTATTTTAGATAAAATAGACTTTAAAAGACACTAATAATGCACAATCTGAGGAGCAAGTCAGGAAAAAAAATTCCATTTACAATAGCGACTAAAAGAATAAAATATTTAGGAATGTGAAGCACCTGTATTCAGAAAACTGCAACTCATTGCTAAAAGAAATTAAAAAAGACCTAAATAATTGGAAGAACATTCCATACTCACAGATTAGAAGACTAAATATCATTACGATGTCAATTCTATGCAAATTGATAAACAGATTCAAAGCAATCCCAATAAAAATTCCACCGGCATTTTAAAAATAAATGGAAAACAATTTTATCAAATTTATTTGGAAGGGTAAAGGGTCCTGAATAGCCAGAAACATCTTAAAGAGGAAAAGTGAAGTTGGAGGACTCTCACTTTCAGACTTTAAATCATATTACCTAACTAGAGTAGTGAAAACAGCATGGTACTGGCATAAATATGGACAAATAGACCAATGGAAACTAATTGATCCTTCAGAAACAGACCCTCACATCTATGGTCAAGTGATTTTTGACAAGCCCGTCAAACCCACCCAGCTCAGGCAGAACAGTCCATTCAACAAATGCTGCTGGGAGAACTGGATATCCATAGCCAAAAGAAGGAAAGAGGACTCCTATCTCACACCTTATTCAAAAAATTAACTCAAACTGGATCAAAAACTTAAATATAAAAGCAAGAACCATAAAGCTTCTAGAAGAAAATGTAGGAAAATATCTTCAAGACCTGTTGTTAGGTGATGGATTCTTATAGGAGTTAAGAGGATGACTGAGATGGAGTACTGATGCTTAATGAATATTGAAGTTTTAATTAACTTTACTGTAAAAGTGTGGAAATATACAGAGTTGATGATAACACATTATAATGAGTAATAGGCTGGTTTATAAATGGGAATGTGGCTGAAAAGGGTAGTCTAGCTTTTCAGCCACAGAAATGCTAACTGACAGAAAGCTAGAGAATAATCTAGGGACTGAGTAACAGTAAACCCAGAGGTGGATGAGAATTGTGGTTGATGGTACAGATGCAAGAGTGTCCTTTGTGAGCTACAGCAGATGTACATCACTATTGCAGGTGGTGGGAATGTGGAGAAGCATGGGAAAAATACAACTGGAGTGACCTATGGACTGTGGTTAACAGTAATAATTTAATATTCATGCATCTGTGCCAAAGACGTACTGTGTTGATAATGGGGGAGTACGGAAAAACTGTGCCAAATGTATGCTATGAACCTGGTTAATAGTCTGATGATATTATCTCATAATGTGTAACAAATGTTCCACCATGGTGTGGTGTGTTGATAGAGAGGTGTTGTATGGGAATTCTGCATATGTGCATGCTTGTTTTGTAAGTTTACAACTTCTGCCATAAAGATATATTTAAAAAATAATAATAGTTACGTTGGGGGGAAAATACACCAAATGTAAGATAAGGACTATAGTTAGTAGTAAGATACTCTATATTCTTTCATTATTTGCACCAAATAATGCAAGGTTTTGGTAGGGGGTTGATGATTGGGACCCCTGTATGATGTTTTGTATGTTTGCTTTGTAAGTTCGCAACTTTTATTATACATTTACTGTTTGTGTATGTTCATATATAAATGATATAAAAAATAATAATGGGATGGGTTGGGGAAAAATACACCAAATGTATGATATTTTGGTTAGTAGTAATATTTTTGAGGATGCTCTTTATTCATTAGTTAAAAGTTTCATAACAATGCAAGTATTGTTGGTATGGTGAGGTATGAGAGCCCCGTTTGATGTTATGCATGTTTGCTTTGCAAGTTCACAACTTTTACTATGCACTTATTGTTTATGTTCATATATAAATATATTTTTAAAAATAGGGTGGGTTGGAAAGAAAAAATTCATTTGACCACATATGTAAGGGTCTATTTCTGAATACTCAATTCAGTTCCTTTGTTCAATACGTCTATCTTTATGCCATTACCATGCTATTTTTACCACAGTAGCTAAGTAATATGCTTTAAAGTCAGGAAGTGAGAGTCTTCCAACTTTGTTATTGTTTTTAAAGGCATTTTTGGCTATTAGGGGCCCCTAACCCTTCCAAATAAATTTGATAATTGGCTTTTCCTTTTTGTGAAAAAGGCTGTTGGAGTTTTTACTGGGATCGCATTGACTATGTATATCAGTTTAGGTAAAATTGACATCGTAATGATATATAGTATTCTAATCAATGAACATGGAAAGTCCTTCCATTTAGGTCTTTTTTGGTTTCTTTTAGCAACATTTTGTAGTTTTCTGAATACAGATCTTTTATGTCCTTGGTTAAGTTTTTTCCAAAATGTAGCAGTTTGATATTATTTATGAATTCCAAAAATAGACACTGGATTATGTTTGTGAAGTGGTCTTTTCCTCTGGGCTTATTAGATTATATTGGAATCAGAAGTTTCACTTTTACTCAACTGGGCTACGTCAGTAGGACCCCACCCCCTTGGTGGGTGGGGACTCAGAGAAACCATACCACAGAGAAGGGAGGTTGGAGTTTTTGAGCTGGAGCCCGGGAAGTGAACACACTGAAGAACACAGAGGAATAGAGACTGCTCCTTAGACATGGCAGAAGCCCCGGGGAGAGAGACAGAGCCGTTCGCCTGATAGTCTACGGCTGGCCTTGTGGAGAGAGCACAGCAGCTGAGCTGGAGAGAAATGGAGCCTCAGGCAGAGAGGAACCCAAGAAGCCTGAACTCTTGGCAGACGTTCGCTGCCATATTGCCCCAACACGTGGCAATAGACTTTGGTGAGGGAAGTACCTTATGCTTTATGGCCTGGTAACTGTAAGCTTCTACCCCAAATAAATACCTTTTATAAAAGCCAACAGATTTCTGGTATTTTGCATCAGCACCCCTTTGGCTGACTAATACACTAAATATTTGATTTTTTAGTCATTATTGTAAATGGAATTTTTTATGATTTCATCTACAGATTGCTCATTAGTAGCGTATACAAACGCTACTGATTTCTGCATATCAATCTTGTATCTTTCCACTTGGCTGATCTTGTCTATTAGTTCTAGCAGCTTTGTTGTGGATTTTTGGGGATTTTCTAGGTATAGGATGGTATCGCCAGCGAATAACTAAAGTTTTACTTCTTCCGTTTCTGTTTGGGTGTCTTTTATTTGTTTCTTGCCTAGTTGCTTTACGTAGAACTTCTGGCACAATATATAATAACAGTGGTTGGAGTGGACATCCTTGTCTTGTACCTCATCAAAGCTTTCAGTCTTTCATCATTTCGTACAATGCTAGCTGTGGGTTTTTCATAAATGCACTTTACCATGCTGAGAATGTTTCCTTCTTTTCCTATCTTTTGGAGTGATTTTATCAAGAATCCTATATTTTGTCAAATGCCTTTTCTGTGTGAATCGAGGGGATCATTTCATTTTTCTTCTTCATTTATTAATATGGTGTATTACACTAATTGGTTTTCTTCTGTTGAAAAATCCATGCACAGCTGGGATAAAACCCACTTGATCATTGTGTTTAATTCTTTTAATGTGCTTTTGGATTTGTTTAGCAAGTATTTTGTGGAGGTGTTTTGCATCTATATTCATTAGAGGAAGTGATCTTTAATTTTCTTTTTTCATATATCTTTGTTTGCCTTTGGTATTAAGGTTATGTTGGCTTAATAGAATGAGTTTGGTGGCATTCACACCTGTTAGATTTTTTGGGAAGAATTTGAGTAAGATTGGTATTAGATCATTTTTGAATAATTGGCAGAATTCATCTGGGAAGCCATCTGGTCTTGGGCTTTTCATTTTGGGGAGGTTTTTAGTGAATATTTTAGTCTCTATTTGTGATTGGTTTGTTGAGGTCTTCTATTTCCTCTAAGTTCAGTGTAGGCTGTTCATGTGTTTTTAGGAATTTATCCATTTTGCCTAAGTTGTCTAATTTGTTAGTATACAGTTGATCATAGTATCCTCTCATGATCTCTCTTATTTCTGTGGGGTCAGTGGTAATGTCCCCACTCTCATTTCTGATTATATTTATTTGCTTCTTCTCTTTTTCTTTGTCAGTCTAGCTAACGATTTGTTAATTTTGTTACTCTTCTCAAAGAACCAGCTTTCAGTTTTGTTAGTTCTATTTATTTTTGTTTTCAATTTCATTTATTTGTGCTGTAATCTTTGTTATTCTTTTCCTTCTGCTTACTTTGGGATTATATGCCGTTCTTTTTCTAGTTCCTCCACATGTGCAGTTAGGTCTTGATATTAGCTCTTTCTTCTGTTTTTAACATAAGCATTGAGGTCCATAAATTTTCCTCTCAGCACTGACTTCACTGCGTCCCATAGATTTTGATATGTTGTGTTCTCATTTTCATTCATCTCGAGATATTTACCGATTTCTCTTGCAATTTTTCTTTGACCCACTGATTATTTAAGAGTGTGCTGTTTAATTTCCATATATTTGTGAATTTTCCCTTTTTCTGCCTGTTTTTTTATTTCCAGCTTCATTCCATTATGATCAGAGTGCTTTGTATAATTTCAATCTTTGTAAATTTATTGAGACCTGTCTTGTGACTGAAAATATGGTCTATCTTGGAAAAGAGCCCAAGAGCACTTTACAAGAGTGTATATACTAATCTTTTGGGGTGTAACACTTAATAAATGTCTCTTTTAGGTCTAGTTCATTTATCATATTATTCAAGCTCTCTGTTTCCTTATTTGCCCTATGTCCTGATGTTCTATCCAGTGCTGAGAGTGGTGTATTAAAGTTTCCAACTATTATTGTAGAGACATCTGTTTCTCCCTCTCATGTATTTTGCAGCACCCAAGCAGGTGCAAAATATTTATGATTGTTATCTTTTCTTAGTGAATTGCCCTTTTTATTAATTTATAATGGCCTTCTTCACCTAACAGTTTTGCATTTAAGATTTATTTTGTCCAATGTTAGCTTGCTACTCCAAATCTTTTTGTTACTATCAGCATGGAATATCTTTTTCCAAACTATCCCTTTCATCCTGATTGTGTCCTTGCACC
>JAQZBX010068627.1:0-15785 GCA_029593785.1 Cabassous unicinctus | reverse complement strand
TTATGAAAACTAATCCAGATAATCGTTTCATTGACTGCTATGCACTTGTGTTCATCTACAATCAATATAAAAAGACTGGTTATACCTAATGCTCTTTAAAAGCAGTATGTTCTTCATATTTGCAAAGTAAGACAGATACTGGTTTCATTGACTAGGATGCACGGGTTTTCACTTACAGTCAATGTCAAACACTGGTTTTGCCTAATGCTCTGTGAATTTAGTAAGTACTTCAGTTTGAAAACTAAGCCAGAGACTGGTGTCATTGACTGCTATGCACTTGTATCATTACAATCAATAAGAAAACCCTGTATTTACCTAACACTTTGTGAATGCAGTATGTTTTTCACTTTCAAAATCTAAGGCAGATACTGGTTTCATTGACTCCTATGCACTTGTTTTCACTTACAGTCAATTTGAAAACACTGGTTTACCTAACAATCTGTGAAAGCAGCATGATCTTCAGTTTTGAAAATTAAGCCAGATACTTGTTTCATTGACTTCTATGCACTTGTTTTCACTTTAAAAAATGACAGCCCTGGTTTTACTGATCTGTGAATACAGTAAGTTCTTCAATTTTGAAAAGTAAGTCAGATACTGGCTAGGCACTAGTTTTCACTTACAATCAATGTTCAAACACTCGTTTTACCTAATGCTCTGTGATGCAATATGTTCTTCTGTTTTGAAACCTAAGCCAGATTCTAGTTTCATTGACTGGTATGCAATTGTTTTCACTAACAATCAATGTCAAAAAACTGGTTTTAACTAACATTCAGTGAATGCAGTATGTTCTTCAGTTTTGAGATGGTTATTACTGCTTCATTGACTGCTATGCACTAGTTTTCACTTACATTCAATGTCAAAACATTGCATTTACCTAATGCTCTGTGAGTACCGTATGTCCTCAGTTTGGTAACTACTAGAGATATTCATTTCATTATCTACTGTTCACTTGTTTTCACTTACAATCAATGTCAAATCACTGGTTTTGCCTAACAATCTGTGAATGCAGTATTTTCTTCAGGTTTGAAAACTAAGCCAGATGTGGTTTCATTGACTCTTATGCACATGTTTTCTCATAAAAAAACATCAAATCACTGGTTTTACCTAATATTGTGTGAATGCAATATGTTCTTCACAGTTGAAAACTTAGCCAGATACTTGTTTCATTGACTGCTATGTACTTGTTTCCATTACAATCTATGTCAAAACCCTGGCTTTACGTAATACTATGTAGGCAGTATATTTTTTAGTTTTGGAAACTAAGCCTGATACTGGTTTCACCGATTTCTGTGCACTTGTTTTCACTTACAATCAATGTCAAATCACTGGTTTTACCTGTCATTCATGAACGAAGTATGGTCTTTGGATTTGAAAACTAAACCAGATACTGGATTCCTTGACTGGTATGCACTTGTTTTCACTTACAATCAATGTAAAAACACAGATTTTACCTAATGCTCTTTGAATGCAGTATATTTTTCAGTTTTGAAAACTAACACAGGTATTGGTTTCATTGTCTAGTAACACAGATTTTCACTTACTATCAATGTCACAACATTGGTTTTACCTAACAATCTGTGAATGCAGCATGTCCTTTGATTTTGAACATTAAATAATAGAGGTTTCAATGAGTGGCAAGCACTTGTCTTCACTTACAATCAATTTCAAATCAATGGTTTTAACTAACATTCTGTGATTGTCATATGTTCTTTGGTACTGAAAATTAAGCAAGATAATGGTTTCATTGACTGCAGTGCACTTGTTATCATTACAATCAATGTCAAAACACAGGTTTTACCTAACGCTCTGTGAAGGTTGTATGTTCTTCAGTTTCTAAAACAAAGACAGATACTGGTTTCATTGACTGCCATGCAGTTGTTTTAACTCACAATTAGTGTCAAATCATTGGTTTTCCTATCGCCTGTGAATGCAGTATGTTCCTCAATTTTCAATACTAAGCCAGGGACTGGTTTCATTGACTTCTATGCACCTGTTTTCACTTACAATCAATGGCAAATCACTGATTTTACCTAATGCCCTAATACTCCGTGAGTACAGTATGTCCTCAGTTTGGAAACTGCTACAGATACTGGTTTCATTAACTACAATTCACTTGTTTTCACTTACAATCAATGTCAAATCACTGGTTTTACCTAATAATCTGTGAATATGGCATGTTCTTCAGTTTTGAAAACTAAGCCAGTTATGGTTTCTTTGACTGTTATGAAAATGTTTTGACATAAAAAAATTTCAAATCACTGGTTTTACTAATATTGCGTGAATGTGGTATGTTCTTCACAGTAGAAAACTAAGCCAGAAACTTGTTTCATTGACTCCTATGCACTTGTTTTCATTTACAAAAAATGTCAGCTCTGGTTTTACCTAATGTTCTGTGAACACAGTATGTTCTTCAGTTTTGGAAACTAAGCCAGATACTGGTTTCCTTGACTGCTAGGCACTGGTTTTCACTTACAATCAATGTTCAAACACTGGTCTTACTAAATGCTCTATGATGCAGTATGTTCTTCAGTATTGAAATCTAAGAAAGATTCTGGTTTCATTGACTGCTTTGAACTTGTTTTCACTAACAATGAATGCCAAAGCACTGGTTTTACTAATGCTCAGTGAAGGCAGTATGTCCTTCAGTTTTTGAAACTAAGCCTGATACTAGTTTCACTGATTTCTAATCACCGGTTTTCACTTACAATCAATGTTAAAACACTGGTTTTACCTAATGCTCTGTGAATGCACTATGTTCTTCAGTTTTGAAAACTAATCCAGATACTACTGCTTTCATTGATTTCTAAGCAACTTACAATGAATGTCAATTCACTGGCTTATCTAATGCTCTGCGAATGCAGTATGTTCTTCAGTATTGAAAAGTAGGCCAAGTACTGGATAATTTCTGCTATGCACTTGTTTTCACTTACAATCAATGTCAAATCACTAGTTTTACCTATCATTCTGTGAATGCAGTATGTTCTTCAGTTTTGAAAACTAACACAGATACTGGTTTCATTGACTAGCATGCACAGGTTTTCACTTACACTCAATGTCAAAACAATGGTTTTACCTGTGCTCTGTGAATGCAGTATGTCCTTTCTTTTAACACTAAAAAATTAGTGTTTTCACTGAGTGCTATGCATTTATTTTCACTTACAATCAATTTCAAATCAATGGTTTTAACTAACATTCTGTGAAGGCAGTATGTTCTTCAGTATTGTAAACTAAGCAAGATACTGGTTTCATTGACTGCTATGCCTTTTTTTTCACTTCCAAATAATGTCAAAATGCTGGTTTTACCTAATGTTCTGTGAATGTAGCATGTTCTTCAGTTATGAAAACTATGCCAGATACTGGTTTCCTTGACTGCTATACAATTGTTTCCACTTATAATCAATGTCAAAAACTTTTTTTCCCCATACAATCTGTGAATGCAATATGTTCTTCTGTTTTAGACACCTAAGCCTGATACTGATTTCATTGACTTCTCTGCACTTGTTTTCACTTACAATCAATGTCAAAACACTGGTTTTACCTAACGCTCTGAGAATGCAGTATGTTCTTCAGTTTTGAAAATTAGGCCAAATACTGGTTAAATGACTGCTATGCACATGTTTTCACTTACAAAATTTGTCAAATCACTGGTTTTAACTAACACTCTGTGAATATATATTTTTCAGTTATGAAAACTAAGCCAGATATGGGTTCAATTGACTGTTTTTCATTTATTCCACTAATAATCAATGTCAAAACATGTCTTTTACCTAACACTCTTTGAATGTAGTATATTCTTCAGTTTTGAAAACTAACACAGGTATTGGTTTCATTGTCTCATATTTACAGATTTTCACTTGCAATCAATGTCAAAATATTGGTTTTACCTAACACTCTGTGAATGCAGTATGTCATTTGATTTTGAACACTAAAAAATTGAGGTTTCATTGCGTGCCATGCACTTGGTTTCACTTACAAACAAGTTCAGATCAATGGTTTTAACTAGCATTCTGTGAATGTAGTATGTTCTTTGGTATTGAAAACTAAGCAAGATAATGGTTTCATTGACTGCATTGCACTTGTTATCATTACAATCAATGTCAAAACACAGGTTTTACCTAAGGTTCTGTGAAGGCAGCATGTTCTTCAGGTTTGAAAACTAAGACAGATACTGTTTTCATTGACTGCTATGCACTTGTTTTCACTTACAATTAGTGTCAAATCACTGGTTTTCCTAATGCCTGTGAATGCAGTATGTTCTTTAATTTTCAATATTAAGCCAGGTCTGGTTTCATTGACTGCTATGCACCTGATTTCACTTACAATCAATGGCAAATCACTGGTTTTACCTATTGGTCTGTGCTTGCAGTATGCTCTTCCATTTTGAAATCAAAGTCAGATACTGGTTTCCTTGACTGCTATGCCTTGTTTTCACTTAAAATTAATGTCCAAATGCTAGTTTTACCTAATGCTCTGTCAATGCAGCATGTTCTTCAGTTATGAAAACTAAGCCTGATACTGGTTTCATTGACTTCTATGCACTTATTTTGAGTTATGATCAATGTCAAAAGACTGGTTTAACCTAATGCTCTCTGAATGCAATATGTTCTTCAGTTTGGAAACTACTATAGAAACTGGATTTATTAACAGCTATTCACTTGTTTTCACTTACAATCAATATAAAAACACTGGTTTTACCTAACAGTCTGCTAATTCAGTGTGTTCTTCGATTTGGAAAATTAAGCCAGATACTGGTTTCATTGACTGCTTTGCACTTGTTTTCACATACAATGAATGCCAAGTTACTGGTTTTACTAACGCTCTGTGAAGGCAGTATTTTCTTCACTTTTTGAAACTAAGCCTGATACTGATTTCACTGACTTCTAATCACTGGTTTTCACTTACAGTCAATCTCAAAATAGCGGTTTTACCTAATGCTCTGTAAATGAAGTATGTTCTTCGGTTTTGAAAATTAATGCAGATACTGGTTTCATTGACTTCTAAGCAATTGCTTTCACTTACAAAGAATGTCAATTCACTGGTTTATCTAAAGCTCTGTGAATGCAGTATGCTCTTCAGTATTGAAAAGTAGGCCAAATACTGGATAATGACTACTATGCACTTGTTTTCACTAAAAATCAATGTCAAATCACTGGTTTCACTGATCATTCTGTGAACGCAGAATGTTCTTCCATTTTTAAAACTAACACAGATACTGGTTTCATTGACTAGCATGCACTGGTTTTCACTTACACTCAATGTCAAAACAATGGTTTTACCTGAGCTCTGTGAATATACTATGTCCTTTCCTTTTGAACACTAAAAAATAGAAGTTTCATTGAGTGCCATGCACTTAATTTCTCTTACAATGGTTTTAATTAACATTCTGTGAATGTATTATGTTCTTCAGTATTGAAAATTAAGCAAGATAATGGTTTCATTGACAGCAGTGGACTTGTTATCATTACAATCAATGTCAAAACACAGGTTTTACCTAAGGCTCTGTGAAGGCAGTGTGTACTTCAGTTTCAAAAACTAAGACAGATACTGGTTTCATTGACTCCTATGCACTAGTTTTTACTTACAATCAATGGCAAATCACTGCCTTTACCTAACACTCTGTGAATGCAATATGTTCTTCAGTTATGAACACAAGCCTGATACTCGTTTCAATGACTGCTATGCATGTGTTTCACTTACAATGTCAAAACACTAGTTTTACCTAACACTGCGTGAATGCAGTATGTTCTTTAGTATTGAAATCTAAGCAAGATACTGGTTTCATTGACTGCTATGCACTTGTTTTCATTACAATCAATGTCAAAACCCTAGCTTACCTAACACTATGTGAATGCAGTATATTTTCAGTTTTGAAAACTAAGCCAGATACTGGTTTCATTGACTACCTTGCACTTGTTTTCACTTATAATGAATGTCAAATCACTGGTTTTACTAAAGCTCTGTGAAGGCAGTATGTTCTTCAATTTTAGACACTTAGACCGATACTGGTTTCATTGACTGCTAAGCAATTGTTTTCACATACAATGTCAATTCACTGGTTTATCTAACGCTCTGCGAATGCAGTATGTTCTTCAATATAGAAAAGTAGGCCAAATACTGGTTAAATGACTGCTTTGTATTTGTTTTTATTTACAATCAATATCAAATCACTGGTATTACCTATCATTCTGTGAACACAGTATGTTCTTCAGTGTTGAAAACTAAGCCAGATATTGGTTTCATTGACTGCTATGCATTTGTTTCCACTTATAATCAATATCAAATCACTGGTATTACCTATCATTCTGTGAACACAGTATGTTCTTCAGTGTTGAAAACTAAGCCAGATATTGGTTTCATTGACTGCTATGCATTTGTTTCCACTTATAATCAATGTTAAAAACAGGTTTTACTGAATGCTCTGTGAATGCAGTGTGTTCTTCTGTTTTAGATACCTAAGTCTGATACTGGTTTCATTGACTGCTTTGCACTTATTTTCACTTATAATGAATGCTAAATCACTGGTTTTACTGAAGCTCTGTAAAGGCAGTATATTCTTCAGTTTTGGAAACTAAGCCTGCCTGATACTGTTCACTGACTTCTGTGCACCTGTTTTCACTTACAATCAATGTCAAATCACTGGTTTACCTAACATTCTACGAATACGTATGTTCTTCAGTTTTGAAAGTTAGGCCAAATACTGGTTAAATGACTTCTTTGCACATGTTTTCACTTACAAAAATTGTCAAATCACTGGTTTTACCTAACACT
Source organism: Cabassous unicinctus (assembly GCA_029593785.1). Taxonomy (NCBI): domain Eukaryota; kingdom Metazoa; phylum Chordata; class Mammalia; order Cingulata; family Chlamyphoridae; genus Cabassous; species Cabassous unicinctus. The sequence goes on along the minus strand of JAQZBX010068627.1, from coordinate 9,017 downwards.
CTGTGAATACATTATGTTCTTCAGTTATGAAAACTAAGCTAGATATGGGTTCAACTGACTGTTATTCATTTATTCCACTGATACTCAGTGTCAAAACACTGCTTTTACCTAATGCTCTGTGAATGCTGTATGTTCTTCAGTTTTGAAAACAAAGCCTGATACTGGTTTCATTGACATCTATGCACTTGTTTTCATGAACAATCAATGGAAAAACACTGGTTTTACCTAATGCTCTTTGAATGCAGTATGTTCTTCGGTTTTGAAAACTAATACAGGTATTGGTTACATTGTCTTGTATCCACAGATTTACACTTAGGTTTTACCTAATGCTCTGTGAATGTCGTATGTCCTTTGGTTTAGAAAACTAAAAAATAGGGGTTTCTTTGAGTGCCATGCACTTGTTTTCACTCACAATTAACTTCAAATCAATGGTTTTAACTAGCATTCTGTGAATGTAGTATGTTCTTCAGTATTGAAAACTAAGCAAGATAATGGTTTCATTGACTATAGTGCACGTATCATTACAATCAATGTCAAAACACAGGTTTTACCTAAGGCTATGTGAAGGCAGTGTTCTTCAGTTTCAAAAACTAAGACAGATACTTGACTCCTATGCATTTGCTTTCACTTACAAGTAGTGTCAAATCGCTGGTTTTCCTAATGCCTGTGAGTGCAGTATGTTCTCTCATTTTCAATACTAAGTCAGGTACTGATTTCAATGACTGCTATGCACCTGTTTTCATGTACAACCAATGGCAAATGACGGGTATTCATAACACCTGTGAATGCAGTATGTTATTCAGTTTTTAAAGCTAAGGTAGACACTGGTTTCATTGACTGCTATGCACTTGTTTTCACTAACAATTTCAAAACACTGGTTTTACTTAACACTCTGTGAATGCAGAATGTTCTTCAGTTTGGAAAAAAGTGAGATACTAGTTTCATTGAATGCTATGTACTTGCTTTCACTTACAATCAATGTCAAATCATTGGTTTTACCTAAAACTCTGTGAATGCAGCATGTTCTTCAGTTTGGAAAACTAAGCCAGAAATAATGTTTTTCTTGTTGATTGTAATGATACAAGTGCATGAAACCCTGTATTTACCTAGCACTTTGTGAATGCAGTATGCTTATCACTTTGAAACCCTAAGTCTAATAGTGGTTTCATTGACTGCTATGCACTTGTTTTCACTTACAATCAATGTGAAATGCTGGTTTTAACTAATGCTCTGTGAATGCAGTATGTTCTTCAGTTTGGGAAACTAGACCAAGTACTGGTTAAATGACTACTATGCACATTTTTTCACTTACAAAACTTGTCAAATCACTGGTTTTACCTAACACTCTGTGAATGCAATATGTTCTTCAGTTATGAAAAGTAAGCCAGATACAGGTTCAATTGAATGTTATTCATTTATTCCACTTATAATCAGTGTCAAACCACTGCTTTTACCTAACACTCTGTGAATGCTGTTTGTTCTTCAGTTTTGAAAACAAAGCCTGACACTGGTTTCATTGTCACCTATGTACTTGTTTTTATTTACAATGAATGCCAAATCACTGGTTTTACTAATGCTCTGTGAAGGCAGTGTGTTCTTCACTTTTTAAAACTAAGCCTGATACTGGTTTCACTGACTTCTAATTACCGGTTTTCACTTACAATCAATGTCAAAACACTGGTTTTACCTAACACTCTGTGAATGTAGTATGTCCTTTGATTTGAAAACTAAAAAATACAGGTTTCTTTGAGTGCCATGCACTTGTTTTCACTCACAATTAATTTCAAATCAATGGTTTTAACTAGCATTCTGTGAATGTAGTATGTTCTTCAGTATTGAAAACTAAGCAAGATAATGGTTTCATTGACTATAGTGCACGTATCATTACAATCAATGTCAAAACACAGGTTTTACCTAAGGCTATGTGAAGGCAGTATGTTCTTCAGTTTCAAAAACTAAGACAGGTACTGGTTTCATTGACTGCTATGCACTTGTTTTCACTTACAATTAGTGTCAAATCACTGGTTTTCCCAATGCCTGTGAGTGCAGTATTTTCTTCAGTTTTTCAATACTAAGTCAGGTACTGGTTTCAATGACTGCTATGCACCTGTTTTCATGTACAACCAATGGCAAATCACTGGTTTTTATAACACCTGTAGATGCAATATGTTCTTTAGTTTTTAAAGCTAAGGTAGATACTGGTTTCATTGACTGCTATGCACTTGTTTTCACTAACAATTTCAAAACACTGGTTTTACCTAACACTCTGTGAATGCAGAATGTTCTTCAGTTTGGAAAAAAGCAAGATCCTAGTTTCATTGAATGCTATGTACTTGTTTTCACTTACAATTAATGTCAAACAACTGGTTTTGCCAAACAATCTGTGAATGCAGTATGTTCTTCTGTTTTAGACACCTAAGCCTGATACTGGTTTCATTGACTTCTATGCACTTGTTCTCACTTACAATCAATGTCAAAACACTGATTTTACCTAACACTCTGTGAATGCAGTATGTTCTTCAGTTTTGAAAACTAATCCAAACACTAGTTTCATTGATGGCTAAGCACTTGTTTTCACTAACAATCAATGTCAAATCACTGGTTTACCTAATGCTCTGCGAATACAGTATGTTCTTCAGTTTTGAAAATTAGGCCAAATACTCATTAAATGACTGCTATGCACATGCTTTCACTTACAAAATTGTCAAATCAATGATTTTACCTAACACTCTGTGAATGCATTATGTTCTTCAGTCATGAAAAGGAAGCCAGATATGGGTTTCGTTGACTGTTATGCATTTGTTTCCACTTATAGTCAATGTCAAAACACTGGTTTTACCTAATGCTCTGTGAATGCAGGATATTCTACAGTTTAGAAAACAAAGCCTGATAATAGTTTCATTGACATCTATGCACTGGTTTCATTGACTAAAATATATTTGTTCTCACTTAAAATCATTGTGAAATCACTGTTTTTACCTAATGATCCATGAATGCAGGAAGTTCTGTTTTGAAAACTAATCCAGATACTGGATTCATTGACTTCTGTGCACTTGTTTAACTTACGATTAATGTCAAAACACCTGTTTTACCTAAGTATCTATGAATGCAGTATGTTCTTCAGTTTTGAAAACTAAACCAGAAACCGGTTTCATAATTGCTATGCACTTGTTTTCACTTGCAATCAATGTAAAACACTGGTTTTACCTAATGCTCAGTGAATCATAATGTTATTTTGTTTTGAAAATTAAGCCAGATACTGGTTCATTGACAGCTATGCACTTATTTTCACTTAATATTGATGACAAAACACTGGTTTTACCAAATGCTCTGTGAATGCAGTATGTTCTTCAGTTTTGAAAAGGAAGACAGATACTGGTTTTATTTACTACTATGCACATCTTTTCACTTACAATCAATGTCAAAACACTTTTACCTAATGCTCCTTGAATGTGCTATGTTCATTGGTTTTGAACACTAAAAAAATACTGGTTTCATTTAGTGCTATACACTTATTTTCACTTACAAACAATGTCAAAACAATGGTTTTACCTAATGCTCTGTGAATGTAGTATGTTGTTCAGTTTTGAAAACTAACCTAGAAACTGGTTTCATTGATAGTATGCACTTGTTTTCACTTACAATCAATGTCAAAACACTGGTTTTACCTAATGCTGAGTGAATGCAGTATTTCTTCAGTATTGAAAACTAAGCAAGATACTGGTTTCATTGAGTGTATGCATATGTTTTCATTACAATCAATGTCAAAACAATGGTTTTACTAATGCTTTGTGGTTGCAGTATGTTTTTCAGTTTTGAAAACTAGGACAGATCTGGTTTCATTGATTACAATGTACTTGTTCTAACTTACAATCATTGTCAAATCACTGGTTTTACTTAATGCTCTGTGAATTCAGGATATTCTTTTGTTTTGAAAACTAATCCAGATACTGGATTCGTTGACTTCTCTGCACTTGTTTAACTTACATTCAATGTCAAGACACCTGTTTTACCTCTCTATGAATGTAGTATGTTCTTCAATGTTGTAAACTATGCCAGAAACTGGTTTCATAATAGCTATGCACTGATTTTCACTTGCAGTCAATGTAAAACACTGGTTTTACCTAATGCTCTGTGAATTCATAATGTTCTTTTCTTTTGAAAACTAAGCCAGGTACTGGTTCATTGACAGCTATGCTCTGGTTTTCACTTAATATCAATGTCAAAACCCTGGTTTTACATAACACTCTATGAATGCAGTATGTTCTTCAGTTTTGAAATCTATGAGATACTGGTTTAATTGACTACTATGCACTAGTTTTGCTTACAATCAGTGTCAAATCACAGGTTTTACTTAACACCCTCTGAATGCAATTTGTTCTTCAGGTTGAAAACTAAGCCAGATACTGGTTTCATTGACTGCTAGCACGTATTTTCACTTACAATCCATGTCAAAACTATGGTTTTACCCAGCACTCTGTGAATGCAGTATGTTCTTCAGTTTCAAAAACTAAGCCAGATCCTAGTTTCTTTCATGCTATGCACTTAATTTCACTTACAATTCATGTCAAATCACTGGTTTTACCTATTTCTCTGTGAAGGCATTATGTCCTTTTTTAAAAACAAAGCCAGATTCCAGTTTCATGATCGCTATGCCTTTGTTTTCACTTACAATCAATGTCAAAACACTGGTTTTCCTAATACTCTGTGAATGCAATTTGTTTCAGTTTGAAAATTAAGCCAGATACTGGTTCATTGGCTGCTATGCACTTGTTTTCACTTACAATCAATGAAAACACACTGATTTTCCTTAATGTTCTGCAATGCAGTACGTGCTTTGGTTTTGAAAACTAAGAATGATACTGGTTTCATTGACTGCTATGCACTTTATCACTTACAATCAATTTCAAAAGAATGGTTTTACATAACATCTCTGAATGCAATATGTTCTTCAGTTTGGAAACTATGCCAAGTACTGTTTTCATTGACTGCTATGCACTGTGCTCACTTACAATCAATGTCAAATCATGGGTTTTACCTACTGCTCTGTGAATGCAGTATTTTCTTCAATTTTGAAAACTAAGCATGATACCCCTTTCATTGATTGCTTAGGACTTGTTCTCAATTACCATGAATATCAAATCACTGGTTTTACCTAAGGCTCTGTGAATGCAGTATGTGCTTCAGTTTTAAAACTAAGCCCGATACTGCTTTCATTGACTGCTATGCACTTGTTTTCAGTTACAATGAATGTCAAAACATAGTTTTACCTAAAGCTCTGTGAATGCAGTATGTTTTTCAGTTTTGAAAACTAAGCCAGAAACTGGTTTCAGTGACGGCTATGCACTAGTTTTCACTTACTATCAATGTAAAAACAATGGTTTTACCTAATGCTCTGTGAATGCAGGATGATCTTCAGTTTTGAAAAGTAATCCATATACTGGTTTCATTGACTGCTAGGCACTTGTTTTCACTTACAATCAATGTCTAAAAACACTGGTTTCCCTAAGGCACTGTGAATGCAGTATGTATTCAGTTTTGAAATGTAAGTCAGATATTGGCTTCATGAATGCTATGCACTTGTTTTCATTTAAAATCAATGTGAATTGCTGGTTTTACCTAACACTCTGTGAATGCAGTATGTTCATTGGTTTTGAATACTAAAGAAATACTGGTTTCATTGACAGCTATGCACTTGTTTTCACTTAATAATCAATGTCAAACACTGGTTTTACCTAAGGCTCTGTGAATGCTATATGTTCTTCAGTTTTGAAAACTAAGCCAGATACTGGTTTCATTGACTGCTAGCACCTGTTTTCACTTACAATCAATGTCAAAAATCAATGTTTTTACCTAGTGCTCTGTGAATGCAGTATGTTCTTTAGTTTCAAAAACTAAGCCAGATACTAGTTTCATTGACTGCTATGCAATTGTTTTCTTTTACAATTCATGTCAAATCACTGGTTTTACCTAATGCAGTATGGTCTTCTTTTTTGAAAACTAAGCCAGATTCCAGTTTCATGATTGCTATGCACTTGTTTTCACTTACAATCAATGTCAAAACACTGGTTTTACCTAACACTTTGTGAATGCAATTTGTTTCAGTTTGAAAACTAAGCCAGATACTGGTTCATTGACTGCTAGGCACTACTTCTCACTTACAATCAATGTCAAAACACTGGTTTTACCTAATGCTCTGTGAATGCATTATGTTCTTCAGTTATGAAATCTAACCCAGATATTGCCTTAATGACTGATATGCATTTGTTTTCAATTACAATCAATGTGAAATGCTGGTTTTACCCAACACTCTGTGAATTCATTCTGTTCTTTCATTTTGAAAACTAAGCCAGATATTGGTTTCTTTGACATCTATGCACTTGCTTTCACTTAACATAAATGTCAAAACACTGGTTTTACATAACACTGTGTAAATGCAGTATGTTCTTCAGTTTTGAAAACTAAAACAGATACTGGTTTAATTGACTACTATGCACTTGTTTTCACTTACAATCAATGTCAAAACACCAGTTTTACTTAACACTGTGAATTCAGTATGTTTATTAGTTTCGAGAGGAAGGCAAGATGGCGGTGGTTTAGGTGGGCATTCACTATCTTTCTTGCAAAGGATAGCTCACTGGGGACAGGATCCTGCCCAACTGGGCTGTTCTGGCAGCCCACAAACTGAAAGCCTTTGGGATATTTATCTGTAGGGAGCTGGACAGGGAGATAGATTGCTCAAGATAAAACTATTAGTTTTTATCCCTGAGCTGGAAATTGTGGACATGGATGGCTTAGCCCCACCCACAGGTCAAAGGGCTAGGGTGAGCCCTGACTCCCGCCAGCAACCCAGTGAGAGAGCGTATTCTCTGAGTGTGAGAGGGTTCTGGCAAAGGGTGGAGAGGGGTTTCTTTACTGTGGGCTTGGTTGCCTGGACCCCCTTAGAGCTTTGGGGGCACACCAGTTGGCTTGAAGTGGTACTAGGCTGAGGAGAGAGGCAAATCTGCTGAGGAAGCCTGATTTACCTAACCGCCCTGGGATACAGAGACTTGGCTTGAGAGAGGGTGGACTCAGCCAATTTTAGAATTCCAAGCTGAGGACTATTAGAATTTCAACTCCCCTAAGGGAGTCAGGCAGTGGGTAGTGATTAATAAGTTTCCACAAGCCTATTTAGGGTCCCCTGGGAGGAGGGGTTGATCTAGAAGAGACTTGCAAATCATTTCAGTACAGGGAACTTGGTTGTCTGTACCCCCTTAGACCTTTGGGGAGCACATTAGCCAGCTTGAAGTGGCACCAGGTTGAAGGGAGAGGCAAATCTGCTGAGGAAGCCAGATTTACCTAACTGCCCTGGGATACAGAGCCTTGGCTTGAGAAAGGGCAGACTCAGCCAATTTTAGAGTTGTATGCTGAAGACTATCAGAATTTAAACTCCCCTAAGGGAGTCAGGCAGTGGGTAGTGATTAATAAGTTTCCACAAGCCTATTTAGGGCCCCCTGGGAGGAGGGGATGGTTTAGAAAGGGCTTGTAAACTCTTTCAGTGAGGTGAACTCAGTCATCAGGGTCCCATTTGAATTTCAAAAGGGAATTCAACCTGACTAGGAGAGGGCAGGGGGGATCTGCTCATACAGACTGTTGAATCCTGCTGCCACAGGAGAGTAAAACCTTCCCAGGGGAAAGTGACTAAATAGCTTTCTGAAGAGCTAGCTGACCCAATTAGTAAGTTAGCTCAGTGGAGGAATTTCTGCCTTGAATATATGAGATCCCTAGTTTGATTCACGGCTACTCTAAGAGTAGTGATTCACCAGGATATCTAACTTCCAGCTGTTACTCTAACACAGGGAAAACATGGACATTATTTTTGTACTAACTTCATCTTCAATGGTGAAAACCTAAAAGCTTTCCCTCTGAGATTGGGAACAAGACAAGGATGCCCACTATTACCACTCCCATTTAACATCATTTTAGAAGTACTTGCTTGAGTACTGAGGCAAGAAAAAGATATAAAAGGCATCCAAATTGGAAAAGAAGTAAAAATTTCACTATTTGCAGATGACATGATCCTATACATAGAAATCCCTGAGACATATACAACAATGCTTCTAGAACTTATAAAGGAGTTCAGTAAAGTCAAAGTCTATAAGATCAATGCTCAAAAATCAGTAGTATTTTGATACACCAATAATGAGCAACCTGAGGATGAAATCAAGAAAAAATACCACTTACAATAGTAACTAAAAGAATCAAATACTTGCAATAAATTTAACTAAAGATGTAAAAGACTTATATACAGAAAACTATACAAAACTGTTAAAGGAAATCAAAGAAGGCTTAAATAAATGGAAGAATATTCCCTGTTCATGGATAGGAAGACTAAACATCATCAAGATGTCTATCCTACCCAAACTAATCTACAGATTTAATGCAATCCCAATAAAAATCAACACTGTATTTTTTAATGAATTGGAAAAACTAACTACAAAATTTATTTGGAAGGATAAGAGGCCCTGAATTGCCAAAGGCATATTGAAAACAGAAAATGAAGTTGGAGGTATCATACTGCCTGATTTTAAAACATACCACAAAGCTACAGTGCTCAAAACTGCATGGTATTGGCACAAGGATAGACGTACTGACCAAAGGAACCAAATTGAGAGTTCTGATATAGATCCTCACATATAATAGTCATCTGATATTCAACAAGGCCACCAAGCCCTCTCAGTTGGGAGAGAATGGCCTCTTCAACAAGTGGTGCTTGGAGAACTGGATATCCATATCCAAAAAAATGAGAGAGGAGCACCATCTCACACTTTATACAAAAATCAACTCAAGATGGATCAAAGATCTAAATATAAGAGCCAAGACCATAAAGACCTTGGAAGATAATGTAGGGAATCATCTACCGGACCTTGCAATAGGAAATAGTTTCATGAACTTCACACCCAAAGCACAAGCATCAAAAGAAAAAGTAGATAAATGGTATCTCCTCAAAATTAAAAACTTTTGCACGTTAAAGGACA
>JAQZBX010068626.1:0-15722 GCA_029593785.1 Cabassous unicinctus | reverse complement strand
GGAACATTTAAAGGATTCTTTTTCCTTGGGTCTCACCCTACCTCTTATAAACCTAAAGTTCTCTCTAAGGATAGGGTATTTCCATTTCAAAAGGAGTTAGAAAGCAAGGATGGAATAATATTTTTTTATAAAGGCCTTAAAAAAGCATCTAACTCTCAAATGTCATCTGTGAAACCACGTCAATCTCAATAAATGCTTAAAAGCCCCAAGAGATAATTTAAAAAAAAAAAAAAAAAAGATAACTATTTACTTCTAATTCACTTAGGGCTTAGATCTTCAGTCCTCACAGCAGAAATCCCACTCCCTGAAGGGTGCCTCTGCTGTCCCAAGCTGGATGCCTGTCCCCTGCCTGCTCTGCCATCCTGCCCTATGCTATGAAGCCCTGTTTCCTGGCTCTGTGGTGGCTCATCAGTCTGCTCTCCACAGCCTTCCCTAGTTGCCCTTGAGACTTCTCCTAGCACTCCCCTGAAGGAAGACTGAGATGAGGGAGCCAGTCTAAGGCCAGGAGCCTGAGCACTATGGCAGCTCTGAGCTTCTCGAGGGCTGGAGCCAAGTCTAATCCAACTCTGTATTTCTAAGTCCTAGCAGAGCAAACACTAGCCAGAGATTTTTTTTTTTTTTTTTGCATTGATTGAGTAGTTGCATGAAGATGAGGAAAAGAACATTTATTTTCTCTAACGACAGATAGACCACTAGTAGCGCGTAGGTCCCAGGTGTTCACTGTAAAGCAGTCAGACAGCTGCCAGGGAAGTTAAAGCTCACACGTTTCCCCCCACCCCCCGGCTAGCTGTCAGCTGTTCCCCAATGCGGGCACTCGGTCTACTTCAGCGATGCTGAGAAGAGCAGAGGCTGGGCAATCCCAAACCCACACACACCTTGCTCAACAGTCTCTCTGCACGGCTGGTGCAACCCAGAAGCTGTCCTGGATCACTAGACAAACCTGCCATTTCCAAAGTAACAGTCTTTCAAAAATCTCTCATGTAGATTAATGAAGCAATTTATAAGCAACACGGGGAAGACAGAAAGAAAGATGGGACGGGGAGTACACTTCAGCCCTTTCGGTGGGGTCCCGTCTGCCCACCAACACCCGCCCTCGGCCGCTGAGCACTGCCTTTGCGTGGATAAGCTGTTATCCTGCGCTGGAAAGCACTGGAAGTTTTCCTGGCCCACTGCCATGCATTAACAAGAGAAAAATCACCTATCTTGTTTTGAAGCTCTTTTTTCATCATGGCCCATTGTCCATGACTGATGTCGCTTTAAGTGAAGCAGTTAAAACTGTTTAACCTCAGAAGGCCCCCTGCATAGAAAGTGCCTGCTGGGGTCAAGACAAAACCCAGAGGAGGCAGAAATGTGACGGGATGAGATATCCTTCTTCAAACCCTTACCACCTTCCTAGTATCTAAAGATCCTACTCTCAAGATAGTTTTTTTATAATTCTTTACAAAAATGACCAGGAAATAAGAACCGTATTCGCATACACCCTAAATATTCCACAGTACAGTTGCTGTCAAAATGCTTTAAAAAAACTCAGGTCATATCCACGGTCAGGAATATAGAACTTATTTCCATTGTAAATAAAAAATACTTTATTTTACGTTTCACTTATTAGACCTCTCGTTAACGTGTACCTTTAAAAAAACCTAGCAGCATCACTTTAAACTTCAATCTCTTTGTCAATATGATTCCACTTATTTTTAAAATATAGTTTACTAGTTACTCCAGCAACAATATTCTTTTAACAATCAACATTTCTTCCATACAGAGCAGTCTGTGATTTTAAATAAGATTCTGTAATCTTAAATAAGATAATACCTTCTGTTGGGGATTGAGTCATGTCTCCCACAAAAGGCATGTTCAGGTCCCAACCCCAGGTCCTGGTGGGTGTGAACCTATTTGTAAATAGGGCCGTTGAAATTGGAATTAAAGTGTGCACCACTGAACAAAGGTGGGCCTGAAGTTCCATATGGCTGAAGTCTTTATAAGCAAAGGAAATTGGGCACAGAGAGAGAAGACACAGGGAGCAGCCAGATGCCAGAAGTCAACAGAAACCAAAGACAAAGAAGATGCTACCATATGTATTGCCAGGTGATGGAAAGCCAAGGAATCCCAAAGATTACCAGGCAACCATAAGATACGGCCACAGGATTAAGGCAGCCTCCTAGCCTCTGAAACCGTGAGCCAATAAATACCTGTTGTTAAGCCAACCCACTGAATGGTATGTGTTTTAGCAGCTGGGAAACTAAAACAGCTTCCATTACAACAAAGTCACTATTTCTCTCAATATTCTTGAACTTTATGTGACGATGGAACCAAATGAAAGGAGGAAAGCTCTCTGCAGTTTATTAACATTTAGCAAACTAGACACCATTTATAAGAAAGGCACATGGCATCCTCCATTAGCTCTGTCACTTACCACAATTGCAAAGGTTATTGTAAGAGTGGCATTTTGAGGAAAAAAACTTAAAAGGAGAATCTACTTAAAAATTAGCCCAAGATGCATGAAGTAAACAATTTTGAAAACCTATACATAGACAGCTAGCTAATAGTTATTACATTCAATAATTTAGCATGATATGCATGACGGTCTTGACCTCCAAAATAATTTAGCGCCTTGAGCTGAGATTAAATGCGGAACATTAATTTTTCCCTCTGGTTGTCACGCCAACCAAGAGACCCGTCAAATCCATTTAAATAAAGCCTGCATCATGTAATAATATTAAAGGGAATAAAATATTAATATGGACCTGTGGTAGAACATTGGACAAAAGAGCTGCAGTGAGGAGTCTTTAATTTATTACTCTGACAATCTGTCTTTCTGCTGAAACTAGGAGTTAAAGCACCATCTAAGAATTATTTTTCATGCGACAAGATGGGTCCATTTAAGAAAGGTTACAGGTTCTCCAGATGCTGAGAAATTTTAGTATCTCCAGGAAAAGAAAGCCATGAGTTCCATGTTAATTGTAGCAATTTGAAGCGATAAACAGAGTACACACTCCTGGAATCAGCTGTAATGAAAATGAAATCTTAAAGGAGAAAAAGAGGCACTGTTTCGTTAAGTGGGGCTCCATGAGCTTTCCCCCATAATAAAAGCATGTCTAAGCCAATGTGCTATTTACATGCTGCATACACCAAGCTTAATCAGTGCATCTTCTCTCAAGCACTTTCTGATTTTTACCTCTGATAATTATGTTTTTCCGGATCATTTTCCAAAGGGTTTGATCTCTGCAGAGTAGAGGTTTTAAGTTCAGACCTTTAAATGCTATATCCTCATTCAGAAGATGATTTCTATGTAAGATCCATTTTTATTCCATTTATAGAGTTTGGACTCACAAGTATGGAGATTATGGAAAGAGGTAGACAGTGTGGAACACCTGTACAATGCATGCTTTCTTGTATTCGAGTAGTTGCTTTATTTTGTTGAAAATTTATTTTAGATACACCAAATATAGTCTTTACTGCTATTCACATTATGTTTTTTTCAGTTAGGTCACAGACAGAATGAAAGTCAGAGGCTGCATTCTTGCTTCCTCATTCTCCACCCATAGAGTAGAGTATCTCTCTGTAACCCAAGGCTCCACTGACTTCCAGGAATCCTCTGGGGGAAGGAACCAGTCATAAAACATAGGGTGAAACAGAAATCAAGCCACGGGAAAAGAACCTTTTAAAAAATTATAATCAAAGCATTGAATTCTCCAAACAAGGCAATTGCTCAGTAACAATCAGATCACACATGAAATCACAAACATGAGAGCTGAAGTTGGAGAGCCTACCTTCATGTGGAAAGGAAAAAGTGAACAGCTATGAAACAAATACTGACATAATTTGAGACAACTGCAAATCTCTCTGTCTGACCTAGAATCACTGGGTAAAGTGCAATGGACTCTATTCTTATATTTCAAATGGTTATTGTAATCCTTTAGGCCATTTGTATCAAAGAGTCAAAGAATCAGCCAAGTCCTTCATCTCTGAACCTCTTGCTTTTATCCATGTTTTAATTTCTACAGAATAAGCTTTCTGAATCAACTAATTTGAACTCCATCTATACCACCATAACTGTGGGGTTAGTAAAGAAACAAAATTTGAAAGAAACACAATTTTTACTTCACACTCACCCTCTGATATATACCTGGCCTTGGGATGGGCCATTAATGCATTAAATGTTTCTATAGCCTTTTACCTCATCTGCTAAAAGATGAGAGTGGCCATCATCACTGTGAGTTGTTTCTCTTCCTTGTCAAAATCCAAGACCTACTCTCCAGTTCATTGGACTCACCTAGGACAACTAACCCGAAGATGACAATGGACAACGCCCATCCCAAGGCACAGAGAGTGTCCACAATTGCAAGAAAGACAGCTCCTACCCATCTGCCCCATGGGATCTAAGCCCCCTCTCAATTAGAAACAAAGTGGGCATCACCATCCCAAAGTCCTCAAGATTGAGGAATGAACAATGGATTAAAGCAGATGTATTATTATTCTATTTAGACTTATTATTTCAGCAATGGAAGAACGCTTATAATCGATACAAAGGCAGTGGCCACCAGAGGTTCTGAGGGATGGGAGAGGGAAGAATGGGTGTAATATGGGGGCATTTTCGGGACACTGGATTTGTCCTGCATGACATTGCAGTGACAGACACAGGCCATTGTATATTTTGTCATAGCTTAAAAAACTTGTGTGGGACAGAGTGTAAACTATAACAAACTGTAGTCCATGGTTAGTAGCAATGCTTCAATATGTGTCCATCAGTTGTAACAAATGGGCCACACTAATGAGGGCTGTTGTTGATGTGGGAAAGTGTGGGAGGGGGGAGGGGATAGGGCACATGGGAATCCCTTATATTTTTTATGTAACATTTATGTAATCTAAAGCTTCTTTAAAAAAATTTTTAAATTTAATTATAAAAAATAATCCTTAAGAGAGTTCCCTATTAACCCAAGAGAAAAGACAAAAAAAAAAGATGTAATAAGTTTAAATTGTTTGCCCAGATGAAAGCAGAAAATCATAGAATAATAGAATATTGCAAAAGCAGCTCTGTCTCTAAGGAGTCATTAGTTCGTCTTCTGGAGCAAAGTCGGGTTCAGAGAGGTTTACACGTGTTTATCTTACCGGGCTGACATGAAGATTTACCAAGGTGGGTGTCCCCTCTGTTTGTAGTACAGATTCCCTCATAAATTTCCAAGCAGTGCCTGCAAAGACCTGAGCTAGGCTCCAAAAGTCCTAATGGAAATAACATTAGGAAGATCCAGTTCTTTGGAGTGTTTTCTAGGGGATTTTTCCATCAAACAATATTTATTGAGACCCTAACACTTCTGTGTGTACTATAAGGATGTAGGTGTAGCATTCATAACCCATACTTAGAGACCTTGCATTCTAAAGTGATGGGAGAGCTAGGGCTGCCTGATAATATACAGGACACTCAGTTAAATGTGAATTTCAGATAATGAATAGTTTTCTGGGATAAGCACATCCCAAATAGCGCATGGGACATAATTGCACTAAAACTTATTCATTGTTTATCTGAAATTCAAATTTAATTGGGCATCCTTTATTTTATTTGCTAAATGTGGCAACCCTACGAGGGGCCAGGGATGTGAAAGGATAAAGATGGAGAACAGCTACCAGCTTGCTGTAGCTGAACAAAAATGATACCATTTATGGATTATCTATCTGTGCCAAGAACTGAATTGAAACTTACAAAAAGGATTTGCATGTAGTGTGTGTGAGCAAATATGTTCCATTAAGACTTGATAAATACCCAAATGAATAATTTAAAAAGAAAAACCCTTGAACTCTCCAAATAAGGCAATTGCTCTGTAACTATCAGTACTGGCTTTTACATTTACCCGTAGCATTACCTTCACCAGAGATCTTTATATCTCACTCGGCTTCAATCTATTGTCTATGGTCTATTGTCCTTTCCTTTTGCCCTGCAGAATGCTTTCTAGGGCCACTCTAGTGGGCATGGCCTCCCCCAGCTTCAGTTTATCTGGGAATGCCTTCATCGCCTCACTTTTTTTAAACCATTCAATTTTATTGTTACTCCCCCTCACTTTTGAAACACAGTTTTGCCAGACATAGAATTCTTGGTTGGCACTTTTTTGCTTTCAGCACTTTAAATAGGTCCTCCCACTGCCTTCTTGCCTCTATGGCTTCTGGTGAGAAATCAGCACTTAATCTTTTTGAGGCTCTCTAGCATGTGACAAGTTGCTTCTCTCTTGCAGTTTTCAGAATTCTCTATCTTTGGCATTTGAGAGTTTGGTTATATGTCACAGTGTGGGTCTATTTGGGTTTATCCTGTTTGGAGTTTGTGGACCATCTTGGAGGTGTATATTCATGCCCTCTGTTAAATTTGTGAAGTTTTCAGCCATTGTTTCTCTGGCTGTTCTCTGCCCCTGTCTCCTTCTCCTTCTAGGACTCCTACAACGCATCTACTGGTATGATGGTGCCCCACAGCTCCACAGGGTGAGATCACTTTTCTTCATCCTTCCTTCCTTCTGCTCCTCAGGCTGGATGATTGGTATTGTCTTTCCTTCAAGTGCACTGATTCTTTCTTCTGCCAACTCCAGTCTGCTGTTGAGCCCCTCTAGGGAACTTTTAATTTCTGTTACTATGGTCTTCAGCTCTGTTTGATTCCTTTTCATAATTTCCATATCTCTATTGATATTCTCTTTGTGTCATGGAGAAGGGGCCAGCCAAAGCACCACAAGATCTTACCTCTTTTAAGTTGCCTTTTTCTTGATTTGGTGCTCACCCTCTTACCGCAATCCTTTAACTATTTTCTGGAGCTTTGAGAAGGATGTTTCTGCTAGTTTTTGCTAGTTGTTCAAAGCTTCCTTATGAGATACTTTCATTTTGTGCTATTTAATACTATTTTTTTTAAAAGGCTTATTTAGTGCCTACTATGTCAAGAAGATTACATACATTACCTAATTTAATCCTTACAAGAAGACTATCAGGGAGGATTTTACAGATGAGGAAACAAATTCAGGGAGGTAAAACTTGCCCAAGTTTATCCAGCTCGTAATCAGTGGCCCTAGAAGTCCTGACTGAAGAAAGCCTGACTCCAAAGCCATGGCTCTTTCTGTGACAATAGGTTCCTTCCTTCATCAAGTGACCTTTCTGGACCAGAGTGTCCTAACCTCTTCTGCTGTTCCTTACTTGCCTTATCTTGGATTCCACATGGCTTCTAGAAATTTGGTTCTCCCAGCCTCACGCTGTTCTTTTCTAATTTCTGATCATTAGAGTATAAGAATTGGCTACCATTATCAAAAAATATTGCTACTGATTTTATATTGCTCTATTCTGGCATATCTCCATTAGTATATATGAGACTGTTTCCTAAATGGGAGTCTTATTTAAATACCCTTCCATGGGGCTCCCAAAGAACCCTGCACATAGCGTAAGTTTTAAAATAAGATCTAGGTCTTTCTCAACTTTGCACTCCTAGCTCCCATTCCTGTGCCTGGCACATGGTATTTTTTTTACCAAAATGGGTGCTGGATGAGTAAATGAATGAATGAACCGCTATTCACATCTACTTCTCAGAAGACTGGACCCTGTTATTCTCCAGTTACCTCCAGATTACAAGCCATATTCTGTTCCATCACTGAGCATCTATTTTAACCAATAGATTTTAAGATCAATAATCTCTCTCTTGTCTCCCTGAAAGCTCTGTGGGCTGAATTGCCAAGCCCAGATGCCAGAACAGCTTTATGATCAATAATGATTTTACCCAAATGCCTTCCTGATTAGTTTTGACCTTCAAATCTTAATGAACATTCTCATCCTTGCTCTCCACAGGGTTGGAACAAGAGGTGCTATTTGTCCCGCACCTGCTGATTCATCCCAAAAAAAGGAATAACTTCTAACAAAACTGCCACTAGGAACACTGTCCAACTGAAAACAACATAATTTACTTCATGATGTTTTCCTGTTTTTCCCATTGCCAGCTCACAAACATGGGTGAATGCCATGCCCTTTGTGTGTCTATTGTGATTTCTGAATGGTTTGCTGCCTTAATGAAGGCAGAAGTGGGATTCTTGGATGAATGGCTTAGATGGAAATTCATGGAGCGTTGAGTCAAAACACTCGAGTACTAGCACCAGCTCTCCACAGCTATGTGACTTTACATAAATCTTTTAACCATTCTGATCTTCGAGTTTTTTTCTTGTTAGTCTATAAAATAGAATGACAATATCACCTGTTTTCTTCAAAAGGTTTTGTAAACCACAAGAAAAAAAACTGAAAATAACAAGTGTTGGATAGGATGTAGAGAAATAGGAACACACATTCTTTGTTGGTGAGAATCTAAAACGGTACAGCTGCTGGGGAAAACAATTTGGAAGTTCCCAAGAAAGTTAAATGTATCCTACTTTTGGGTAAATACCCAAAAGGATTAAAAGCTGGGACCCAAAATTTATTTGCATACTGATGTTGATATGGGCATTATTCACAACTGCCAAAAGAGGGAAGCAACCCAAGTGTCCATCAAGAGATGAATGGATACTCAAAATGTGGTATATACATACAATGGGATATTATTCAGTTGTAAAAGGCAATGAAGTCCTGATACATGCAACAACATGGATGATACTTAAAGACATCATTTGCATAAATAAGCCAGACACAAAAGGACAAACATTGTAGTATGATCTCACTGACTTAAAATAATTAGAAGATGCAAACTCATAGAGTCAGAAATAATACAGGTTACCAGGGGCAAGAATATGGGTAGGGAATGGAGAGTTAATGTTTAATTGGTACAGAATTTCTGTTTGAGTAGATGCAAAAGTTTTGGAATTGGATAATGGTGATGGTAGAATAACATTGTGAAGGTAATTAACACCATTGAACTATATATTTGAATGTGGTTTAAAGGGAAAGTTTTAGATTATATATATGTTACTAGAATAAAATTAATTAAAAAAAAAAAAAAAAAAAAAAAACTATAGGACCAACAAACCCGAACAGTGAATTCTATTGTAAGTTATGGAATATAATTAATAATATAATTATGATAATATTCTTTTATCCATTGTAAAAAAAGTTACCACACTAATGCAAAGTGTTAATAATAGAAGAAACTCTGTATGTCTAAGGGTAAGTTGTAGCAGTTTGGTATTGTTTATGAATTCCAAAAATAGATATTGGATTATGTTTGTAAATTGGTCTGTTCTTCTGGGTATATTAGATTATATTGGATTCAGAGTTTCACTTTTACTTGATTAATAATGATTAAGGCTTTGATTGGGCCATGTCAGTAGGAGAAACCACACCACCGAGAAGGGAGGTAGGAGTTTTAATGCTGGAGCATGGGAAGTAAATACACAGAGAAGCAGATACATGAGGAAAGAGAGAAGGCTCTGTTAGACATGGCAGAGGCCCTGGGAAGAGAGGTGAGTCGTTCGCCTGACAGTTTACAGCTGATCTTGTGGAGAGAGCAGAGCAGCTGAGCCCAGAGAGAATCGAGCCCCAGGAGAGAGACGAGACCTATCCCAGCCTACAGCTGACATTGGAAGAACGTGGAACCACAGAGCCTTCAGAGGAAGAGGAAGGCTGAACCCTTGCAATGTCAGCAGCCATCTTGCCCCAACACATGGCAATAGACTTTGGTGGTAAGCTTCTACCCAAATAAATATCCTTTATAAAAGCCGACAGATTTCTGGTATTTTGCATCAGCACACCGTTGGCTGACTAATACATAGAGTATATGGGAACTCTGTATTTTCTGCATGATTTTTCTATAAACCTATAACTTCTCTAATAAAAAAATTTTTTTTTAAAGAAAAGCTAGGAAATGATTACCACAAAAGTCAAGTTAGGTACATTTGGGGAGAAGGGAAATGACAGCAAGTGAGAGAGGATGTGGGTGGGCACTTCCAGGCCTGGCAATGTTCTACTTTTTTGTCTAACTGGTCAACATAAAAGAACTATCAAACTGTTGAGACATGGCAAATAAATTACCAGAAGATATTGGAGATTTTTATTTATTGGTATCAATGACCAGGATGGATAAAGATATTCAGCACATATTTAGTTAAATTACATGCTAATACTTGTAGCTAGAAAATATTTTGAAACATTCTTTTATTTTTCCTTTATTGTATTTTTCATTTTTTCTCTCTCCAATCAAAATAATAACAGTTATGTGCTTTATTGTCCCAGGAGATGTTTTTACAGAGTGGAGCAGTAATTGTCTGCAAAAACACGTTCCTTCCTCACTTTTGTCTTCAAAAGCCTAATCCCTTTGAAAAGACTAGGTAATGCCTCTGAGGGAAGCATCAAGAGGCAGAAAGTGACTCTTTGTCTAAAACATACAAGGGGTTCAGGAAGAGTCGTGGGGATGACATTTTTATCTCAGTAAAATACAATGTTAATAGCGCTTCCTAACACAATTATTTTCCTGCTAGGAGAAAGAGATAACCAAAGTATTTCGTTATGTTTTGAGAAGATAAACTATTGGGGGAGAAGAAGAGTCACATTTTTGAGAAATGAGAATCCTTTCTTTGAAGGGGTAGAAATAAAACATATTCTTTTTTTTCAACAAACATTTATTGAGCATCTACTATGTGCTAGAATTACAGGCTACACTCTGAGGATACAGCAACAAGGAAGACATTGCAATCTATTTCATGGAATATACTATCTAATGAAATTTAAACTGGAGTGTGAAAACCTTCATAAGTAAGCAGTATAAGTAAAAAGCATTAAACATTTTTCAAATACTGTTCATAATCCCACCACAATGACAGAAGCAATCATTCAACCAAAAATTATAGGTCAGTTAGGCACTGGACTAAGAACTGAGGATTCAGAGATAAATATTATAAGAGCTGTCCTCTCAAGGACTTCAGAAATCAAGTGTGTTTTCATTATTGAATATTCTCTCTATAGCAGGCAAATATTAAGTATTTGAAAAACTAAATTAAGCAAACCTAGGAAAAGCCCAGATTCCTTTTAAAGTTAACTCAGGATATCTGATATCTAGTCATGATAAAGATTTTCTGTGAGACAGCAGTATGGAGTCTAGATGTGAATGTCCTGATTTAAGTTCAACTCTAAGGGATTGTTATTTGGATGTCATGTAACATCTCTGAGTCTATTGTATCATGTGACAAATATGGACTTAAAAAAAAACTCTGTCTTACCTTATCACAGGTTTGTTTTGAGCTTCAAATGAGATAATGTCTGGGAAAATAAAGGGTATTATAAATATTAAAGCCCTCTACAGATGTCAGTTACTGTCAGATGGTTCTGCCTAACTGGATCATTTACTAAGGCAATTTACAATTAGGATTAAGTGCATGGACTGTGCACCCAGAATTTCTAGGTTCAAACCCTGGCTCAACCATTTTCAAGCTTTGTAACTTTGACCAAGTAATTTAACATCTCTGTACTTCAGTTTCATACCTTGTAAAACTTGGATGATGATCGTACAGGACCTATTCAACAGGCTTGTTATACAGACTAAATGAAGTTATCCATGTAAATTATTCAGAATGGTTCCTGTTATGTATAACAATAATGTTAGCACTTATTACTATCTTGATTAAAACACAGACATTTAAGACATGGATTCAATTCCCATACTGGTCAATTAAATTTTCAAATAAATATTCAAATATTTCAAATTTTCAAATTCAGTTTGGTCTTTGTAGACTGCTTCTCTCAAAACCTGCTGGTAAAAGCATCCAGTTGTGTATTGCCTCTGAAGGCTGTGAAAGTGTGGATAACAGTGAAAATGTGTGAATTACTGCTTTAGGGATTATTCAAAGCAAATAAGCACATGTACAAAGGATGGTATGACAGTAGCATCCTTCTTGTAGAAAAGGTGATGTTTCTACACAGTTGTTAAAGACGTGTTTTTTGGTCCAGTACCCTCTCAGAAGGATACACAAAATGGGCAGAGTAGAGTCCTCCCATCCTTTTCTACAGATCTGAAGGCGACTCTTTGATGGAAACAGTGGGGGCAAAACATCTGGTGATTTTTAAGGGGCAAATTGTTTCATTCATTGGGATGATAAAGTTTTTATGATAATTACCAAAAATTTGAGAAGGACCAAGGGGGATGCAAGGGGGAGGAAGCAAATAACCAATTGCTTGTTTGTCACTCTGATTAAAGGAAGAGGGCAGGACTCTGGAGTAGAGTTTCTAACCTGGCGCGTCATAGCTCAGAAATGGTGTCAGAGCAAAAGCCTTTGTCACGAATAAGAGATGAACTATCCTGGGAAATGAACTGACCATTGCAGGTGGCTAATGAATGCATGTTTGGCCAAGTAAGGCAATCAAAACAATGATCAAATTTTCTAGTTACCTGACAATTATTTAATTTTTTAAATTTACAGAGCCCATTTCACAGTTGAAAACCCTGAGTGATTAGTAGTATACCAGGTCCTGTAACATACATGAGTGATAAGGCTGTTAACAATCCAGCTACTACTGATTAATTCCTTGCTCTTTTGTAAGAATTTCTTTCTTCCATTTCCAAAAATCCATAAAATGAGGTAATATTTGTGTTCCATCCTCTTCTTTTTCAAAGGAATAGATGAAATTAATCTACTAAAGTATAGTAAACTATTACCTCAACAAAAAATAATGATATTAAGTTGGAAAATTCATTCACTCATTCAATAATTTAATAATTCATTTTAGGGGAGGGGTTTACAATAGTGAGCAAGCATTCTTGCCTTCCTGGAGCTTATATCCTAATGTAGTGATAGACAGCTAAACAAGGACATAAGTAAATTAAGTTAGTGGTAAGTGTTAATGAGAAATCTAAACCAAAGGAGAAGGGTTGGAAGTGTTGTGGGGAATACAACTTTATAAAGGGCAATCCCAATGAGAATGTGACCTTGAAATAAATGCCTCAAAGAGTTAAGAAGAATCCTACAAATATCAGGGGGAGACCATTCTAGGAAGGGGAACAGTAAACGAAAAGGTCTGAGGTAGGAGTACGCCTGGCTTGTTGGAGGAACACTGAGGAGTCCAGTATGGCTGGAGAGACCTCATCAAGGAGGAAAGTAGTAGGGAAGGAGATCTCCTATAATCACGTAGAATCCCAGATGCCGTGTAAGGACTTCTTTTTTATACCGAGTGAGATAGGAAGTCACTGCACTACTTTGAGCAGAGGAGGAATATGCTTTGACTTATGCTTAATCAGGATCACTCTGGTGAATGGACTGAGGACAAATTGCAAAGGGGACAACAGCAGAAGCAGGGAAACTCAATGAGAGGCTGTTCAATACCCCAGCCTATGCATTATGATGGCATGGACCAGGCTGTTAGCAGTGAGGTTGATAGGCCTTTGAGTCTATTTTTAATGTAGAGGCAATAAGATTTGCCAATGTATTAAATTTGGGGACATGAAAGAAACGGATTTCAAGAATGGCATATGATCTTAGCCAGAATAAATAGAAGAATGGATTTGACATTTATTGAGACAGAAAAGAGTTCAAGAAGAATGGATTTGGGGAAGGGGTCAAATATTGGAAGCTTTGTTTTGTTTTAGGCATTTTAGTTTAAGAGATCTAAATGGAGTTGTCAAGTTAGGTGGTCGAATACACAAGTCTGAAGCTCAGGGAAAAGTCCAAGACATACCTATAAATGGCGATGTATTTAAAGCCACAGAACAGGATGAGAGCTTCAAGGGAGTGAGTGTAGATGTAAAAGGGAATATGGCTAAGACTGAGCCCCTGGACACTCCTATATTTCCAGGCGACAGGGATGGGAGGAAAACCAAAGGAGCATGGTGTCCTGGATCCAAAATGAAGAGGGTGAAATTGAAGAGAAGATTCAACTGTTTCAAATGCTGTTAAGAAAGAAAGAAAGATGAGACCTGACAAATAACCATTAGATTTGAAAGTATGGAAGTCAGTAGTGATCTTGGATTGATTGATGTGAAGTTAAGCAAAATGTAGAGAAGAAATAGGAGACAGCTAGTACAGACAAATCTTCTGACAGTTTTAGTTATAAAGGATAAATATGGGGCTATAATGGGACGGGGAGTGGCTTTGTTCTTTTTTTAAGGTGTAAGAAGTCAGAGTCTCTTGTGTGTTTGTGGGAATGATCTAGTGCAGAGAGAAAACTGATGAAACACGAGACAGAAGTCTTGCGAAGGCAATGCCTCTGGACATGCTGGAGACGATGAGGTAGGAGGAGCTCGGACGCTGCTGTGCTGAGGCAGCAGAGACGCCAGAGTCTAAGACAGACACACAGGAAGAAGCAGACAGGAGGGAGCTGTGGGCACGGGGTCCTTCCTGGCAATAGAAAATGAAAGCTGAGAATGTAAGTGAAAATGGGAAAGAAGCTTTCGACTTTTGAAAAGAGGGAAATTATTAAATAGTCATCCAGGAGCGAGCAGAAGAATTACAGGACTGAGGAAAAATAGTATGACTGCCAACAGCACTAAGGGCCCACTTGAGATTAGTGATCATAAATTTAAATGAAACGCAGAAAGCAGGGCTGAATGTTTTTCTCCAGCAACGAGCAGGTGCAAGTACAAGTAGAGCGCAAGTAAAGAAGGAAGGATTAGATGGTTTCTGAAACAGTGATAATTGTCCAGTATGAGAGACTCCTTTCCAGAACATTCTCAAATTAGAGATGTAATTTTGGCTGGAATATTGGACAATAATAGCAGTAATTTAAATATAAAATCAATAAAGCAAGCCATCTCCTAAACTAATATAAACCAGACAAATACAAATTCACACCTTGACTCTAATTTTTATGAGGTAATGTAATTTAATAGTATTCAAATATTATTGCAGGAGAGTGTCTAAGAAGCAGATGAGTTTTAAGAAAGAATTCTGAGATCCAAGAGCATGGAATTTAAATATTAGCTCTTTCATTAATTTAACCCTGATTTCCAGCATATAAGGATAGAATGCTTAACCCATCTGTAAAACAGAAAACTAGAAAATTTGTTCTTATTTAGATAATTAGTAAGCAAATAGGAAAACATTTAGCAGTTTTTTATTTCCTGGAATATTAAAGGCTGCATTTAATTTAACAAAAGAATATGCATTATTAATAATACTAGTATGTTTGATTATAGTAAATTTTTTAATAAAGTTCAGAAATTGCCACATTTATTAAAGGTGATAAACTTTTTAAAGCTGGAATTCTTGCTTTTTCTGCAGAGAAAGATAATTTCTAGTTTTTTTTAACAAACCTTATACATGATTTTAAAAATCTTACTGTAAATATTCTACTATTTGGATGTGAAAAGTACCCACATCCAACATGAAAGAGTAGTCCATACTCTTGAAAAGAAAATGCAATATGAATTAAATTATTTTCTCTAAATAACTTCATTGAAATGTCTGTAGAAATGTTTATAGAAATGAAGACATTTTCTTGTATATATAAAGTTACTTTTAATGACATATTCTTCATTTATCATCATCATTTCTTTTAGTACGGAAACATGGAGACATGGATGCTTTCTTTAAAACCTCCCATAGAAAATAATTATATCACTAGAAAAAGGAAAATACAATCCTTCATTTCAGCAATCATTTTTGTCAATCTGATTTAAGTATTGAGAACTTGTTTTTAAAAGCCCACTTGGAGACTGTTTTAGAGTTAAAAACTTACAGTATTCAGTGTCAAACCTTTCACTAAATTACTCTATAAATTTAAAAACTGTTTTGTGTGTATGTGTGCTCTTTAAAAAAGGATAAAAACACTAACTGAAACATCTTAGAGATAATTGTATATTT
>JAQZBX010068625.1:0-15741 GCA_029593785.1 Cabassous unicinctus | reverse complement strand
CGCCCCCGCCGGCTCCGACCCCGCCCAAGGCGCTCGGTCCCCGCCAACCACGTCTCCGCCTCCGGCTCCAGATCGCGGGTCTCGCCTACGCCCCGCCCCCTCCCGCCCCGAGCTCAACGCCCCGCCCGGAGCATGCAGTCTCCGCCAATCACAACTCCGCTTCTGGCTCAGCCCCCGCCCCGCCACCCTCAGGCTCCGCCCCGCCACCCTCAGGCTCCGCCCCGACGGCAGCTCCGCCCAGCACGTGTCGCCGTTGGCAACGGGGCCTCGGCCCCGGGCTCCGCCGCTCTGGCCCCTCGGGCTGCGGCGCCGGGTCCTGCTCCCTCGCGGCCTCCGAATAAGGGCGAGCCTCCCGCGCGCTCCCAGCCCTTTCCTCTCCACAGCCTCCCTGGGCACCCCATCCTAGCCCCCACATTCCCGCACTGCGCCGACCGCTCCCAGGCTTCCCCCCGGAGCCCCAGACCCCGAGGCTGAGCTCACCCCGAAGTCGCCCCTCGGGCGCCGCGAGCAGGGAGCAGGGAGCAGGGGCGGTGACGAGCACCCGGCGGACGCCCGGGACGCCGCAGCCCTGGCGGAGCCGCATGACCGAAGTCCGCTGCGGAGGGCGGCGCTGCCCGCCAAGCGAGGAACGCCCGGGGCGGCCGGGGCTGCTTTTGAGGGAACCGAGTCTCCCCTGCGGTTCGCCCCGCTGCCTCGCGCGCCCCAGGGGCCACCCAGGATGAAAGCAGCGGCTCGGGGCTCCGGGCAGAAGGCAGGTGGCCCCCCGGGGAGGCCTGTGGACCCTGCTTCCCGGGCGCAGCCGGGCTGTGCGGGGCGCCTTACGAGCCGGGCCCGGCTCGCAGCGGGCAGGATTTCCGCCCTCGGGGCACCGCAGCCGGGCAGGTCGGGCAGCCTGGCCCCGGCTGCGGGGCGCCGACGTGCCACCGCGCCCCCGTGTGGCGCCGAGAGGCCGCCGCAGGCGCGCACAGGGACCTGGGGCTGGCCCTGCCCGGAGGCGAGGGAGGACAGGGCCCTAAGAGGGAGAGCGCGGGCTTCCTGCATGCTGGCAGGTGAGCGGGAAAGGTGAAAGTGACATGGCCGTGTTTAGTATCCAGAGTTTGTGGAACTGCCCCCTCAGTCCACATAGCTAAGGAGGGGAGCAGGGGCAACGTCCGCCCCGGTCCACACCTTATCTGATCCTCCTGTCTACTCCGCAGATGAGAAAATGGAGACTGGGCGAGGGCGGTGGCAGAGGCAGGGACGACCTGGGCTCCTCTGTCCCCTTAGGGGCCCTTCCCTGCAAGCCCAGGGAAAGCAAGAAATGACCCCATTGGCCTCCCAGCCTTGCAGAGCCCTAGGATAGCATGGCTCTCTGTGGTGCCAACCAGACCCCTGCCCTTAGCCTCCCGTCATGCCCACCTCCTGGCCCAGCCACTCGCCCCTGGTTCTTGCCCCAGGACCCTCTGATCCTTCTCCCAGGAAGGCCTTGCTCCTTTCTCCCTCACCTTCCCAGCCAGGCTGCCTGGTGAACAAACTTGCCTCTAAGTTCCCTTGGCCTCACCAGGAAGAGAATATGATTCCTCTAGGTTCCCAGGAATTACCATTCTCCCAGAACATGATTTTGTGATGCCTTCCCATGTGCACTCCGTGGTAAACCTCCTTCCCCTTTCTGAGCCTCAGTTTCCCTACCTGAAAAGGAAGCAGAGTCCCCTTAACCTAGTGGTTCTCTAAATCACCTGGGGAGGTTGTTAAAAATACATGTATACACCAAGCCCAGCCTTGGGACTCGAGATCAGACAGGTCTGGGATTGGGGTACACTGAGACTGTCCCCTAGGGCCGCCAACAGAGGGTGCACCTGGCCCTCCCCTGGGAAGGTCTAGACCTGAGCTGACATGTAGCCGCAGGCTGTAGGTGCCTATCGAGCACTTAAAACATGGCTCATCTGAATTGAGATGTGCTGGACATGTAAAATTCACATCGCATTTTGAAGATTTAACTCCCACAACAAAAGAGTGTTAAAAAAATTCATCAATATGTCTTACATTGATTACCTGTTGAAATGGTGGTATTTTGGATATGTTGGATTAAATAAAATATATTAGTAAAATGAGTTACACCTGTTTCTTTCCACCTTTTCAATATGCTAGCAAACATTTAAAATGACATCCATGGATCGCCTCCTATTTCTGTTGGACAGGGCCAGGAGGACAATGGTTCTCCAAGTGGCCACAGGGCCAGCAGCATCACCTGGAACTTGTTAGGGCTGCCAATCCCAGTCCCACCCCAGGCTTCCTGAGTCAGAAACTCTGGGGACAGGACCTGGCACCCTGTGGTTTGACGATCCCTGCAGGTGAGCCCCGTGCTTAAGCTGGAGCGCTCAAGTGTGGCCTCCATGCAGAAAGTGGTTTCCAGCAGGGTCCTTGGGGAAGATGCAGGCAGAAGGGGCGGCTCCGCAGCACTGCCTCGCTGGGTGTCTGGCAGGGTGGAGGAGGGGAGCCTAGAGAAGGGGAAGGGCCTGGCCTAGGGGAGGGCGGGTCTCGGTCTGAGGCCCCCCACACTCCGCCGGTGGGACCTGAAGCCAGTTACCTGAGTACCTTTGGGAGACACGTCCTCATCTGGAAATGGGGGCGGGTGATGTGGAGGCGGCCTTATGGGGCCATTTTAAGTGTTCAGTGACTGCTCATTGTCAGCAGGGGGTAGGAGGATCGGTGACCCCACAAGAAAGGGCTGGTTTTCCTCCCGGTTTGAGGATGTGCCCCCAGGTCATTCTCAGGACAGTCCCTCCTCTTGGCAGGCCCTGCCCCTCCCTGTCCCGTGCAGTTGGCAGAAGCCAGTGTGGCCCACCAGCCTGGCCTCAAGCTTTCAGGCTGTGGAGCAGTGTGCAACAGCCAGACACGGGCTACAGCTGTTGCTTGTTTGGACATCAGTTTTTGTGTGGGGCAGGAAACGACAAAAGCATATAACCAAATGTAAAATACAAGATGTCATGGGGATCTTAAGATGTTTGTTTTGTTTGGTTAACACTATTCTGTCATATACCATTGTGATTTTTGTTCAAACCCAAGGACAGCAGAGTCCCTGGCTATTTGGAAAGTCTAACAGTCACCCCTGTCAGGGCCAAAGCATGTTTGCAAATGCTACCACATTTATCCTTCCAATGATACTGCTGAGATACAGCATTACCTTTTTTCCAATGAGGCTCAGAGAGGTTAATTGACCTCCCCAAGGTCACACAGCCAGGACTAGAACCTGGTCTCTGGATCCCAGGCAATGCCTCTCAAACATGGAAAGTGTAAACACACAGATGCCTTGGGGAGATGGAGATTGCCCACTATCAGTCACTGCCTGTGGCTGTCAGGGACAGAGGGTCTTTCCTCTGTGGAAGGAGAAGGGTGGCCTCCCAGGGCCCTGGCCCAGCTGGGACTTGCCAGAGGGATGCAGGTGAACAAGCGGTCTGGGGAAACAAGTTGTTACCTAGGCTAATGCATGGATGCAGTCCTGGGCACCGGGCCACCCCCCAGCACGTGCAACAAAAGCTCTAGAAGGAAGCCACATGCTGTTGGGCAGAGGCAGGACGAGACATCCTCCTAGCTGCTGGCTGGAGGCCAGATTAGAGGAGGTAAGGCCAGAGTCTGGTAGGGGGTAGGGAAGTCTGCCTGGGACTGCCCCATCCCCAGGGGCTTGGAGGGCACCAGGGTCGGAGCAAAGTCCCTGGGGACACAGCTGTTTGTGAGCGCTCCCTTGGCAGCCAGCAAGGGCGGAAGAAGCACTGGACAGGGAGTCTGTGCCTGGCTCGGCCCCTCCTGGACTTCAGTTTCCCTGTCTGCACCATGATGGGGCCCGATGGGGAGCAGCAGTGAATTCCAGGCCTTGAGGCCGTATGGCACAGCCATGGCCAAGTCTGGGCTCCAGCGCAGGGTGGCCTGGGTGCAAAGATGGGCTGTGTGACACCAGGTGGTGGCTTACCCTCTCTGGGCTTCAGCTTCTCCTTCTAGCTGGGGTTTGGCGGTAGCACCTGCCTCGCAGAGTTCACATGAGGATTAAATAGTGAATCATCTGTTTAGAGCAGCGCCTGGAACACAAGTGCTAACCAAGGTCAGCTCTCCTTGGTCTCACCGCCCAAGGGACTGGCGAGTCAGGCCCCGCGGTGGGACCAGCCCCAGTCCAAGCCTTGTCTGAGTCCTCAGAGGGGACGCGTGGGAGGAGGGAGGGGAGAAGGGGGAAGCCCTGAGTGGAGGACTGTGGGGCAAGGGCAGCACTCCCTGGAGGAGGGGGGTGGGCAGGCCTCGCCCAGGGCCCTCACTGCCAACCAGACCTCCCTCCCCTTGCAGGAGTCTCACTTCCTTCCTGCCCTCCATCGCCTCCAACTGATGACAGTCACACCCAGGGCCCAGGACTCAACCACTGCCTCACTTAGGGGAGGGTGCCGGGGTGGCAGTTCCAGGCTGTGGGTGCTCAGGTGCAGTGAGAGGTGCCCCCCACCCACTTCTGCTCCCCTCAAGCCCCATCTTGAGGCATCATGGCCTCCACTCCCCAAAATGAGGAGGCACCTCAGGAAGAGGAGACAGAAGCCGCTGTCAGGTCCTGCCACTGACAAAGCCGCTGCTCAGGTCTGGGGGCCCGGGGGGCCACCGGGGTCAGGGTCGTGGTCATGTGCTGCCACCCGCAGCTTCCCTGGGTTCTGGACTCAGCTCGGCCCCCCGTGGCAGGCCCGGGACCCTCGGCCTCCTTGCGTTTGTTTCCCCATCCACATGGTGAAGAGTTGGGCCGACAGTCACCAAGGGCCCTCCTAGCTCCCAACACGGTTCAGAATGTCACTGCATCCTGAGAAGCTGGCAGGCAGGACCTCTAGATGCCGGCTCAGCCACCCTGGCAGCACAGCCACCAGCCGGGCAGAGGGGCCCACGGAGCTCTCCACAAGCTGCTTCCCAGCCAGGCTGGCAGCCAAGCCATGCCCTTCTGCAGGTTTAGTGGCCTTGAGCTGGGGAGTGCAGTGGTTAGGGTACGGGCAGGCTCCGGAGCCAGGCTGCTTGCATCCACGTCTGGCTTCTTCCTTCCCTGGCTGGGTGCCCTCAAGCGAGATATTTAGCCTCTGTACACCTCAGTTTCCCCATCTTTAAAGGAGAGAGAAAATAGGGCTGCCGTGGGGGTTAAATGAGTTGAGAGGCAGTAAAGTGCTTGCAGCGTGTCCAGCACATCTGTGTACGCCTTCCACGGCAGCCTGCACAGAGATTTCCAAGCAGGCTCAACAGAACCAGACAAGCGGCAAGGGCCTGGCCTCTCAGCAACCCCACTTAGCACGATCGCAGGCATCCGAGAGGGTGACCCCCAAGGCTTTCTTCCCCAGGCCCACCTCCACTCAGCTGCAACGAGCGGCTGGGTGAGCGCAGCCAGCTTTGGCACCTGCTGTTGCCTCTACCTGGCACACCACCCCTGGTGCCAGCTCAACTCTCAGAACTCGATGCAGGCATCGCCTCCTCCAAGAAGCCCCCCGGACTTGGCTGGGCAGCCTCACTGGGATCCCCATGGCCCCCTGTGTATCCCTGAGTTGATGTGGGCTATATCCTGTCCTCACTGCCCAGTGGCTCATTCGTCTCTCCCCCCTCTGCCCCATCCCCTGCCAAGACGGCCCAGCCCAGGGCTGGGGGCACTGGTGGGAGCAGGAACGCAGAGGTCCGGGCACCTGGGGAAAGCTGCTGCTGCGCTGGGCCTCCCTCCTCCCACCTAGAAAGCAGGAGAGCAGCTGCAGACCCCCCTCCCAGGCAGGCCTGGGTCAGAAAGAAGAGGCAGGAAGGTGATTTGTAAACAGTCACATTGCTGGCACAGGCCTGGATGACAAAGCTTCAGTAGAATAACTCAACCGACGGCCCCGGGTCAGCCCCGGCGGGGCTAGGGGAATCAGGGGGTCCCTGGGATTTCACTGACAGGGTGGGGATATGGCCACAGCACAGCCTTGAAAGCAGAGAACTGCCCCGAGGGGGCTTGGGTGCTTAAGAGTGGCTGGGTGAAGCTCTCCCCAGCCCGTGCAGGGGCTTCTGTGCCAGGAGTGAGGGGAGTCAGACCTCAGGTTCCCTCCCCAGAGCACCGATGGGGCCAATGATGAGGTGCACCTGGCCCGAGGCTTCTCCCAGCAACAGCCTCAGAGGGCACCCAGCCCATCCAGGCATCCCTCCCCCATGACGAAGGCTCGCTGCCCCCAGCAGCCAGACCCCACCTGGGTGGCCATGGCCGCAGGTCACCCTGGACCTATCAGTCTGACAGGGACCAAGCCTTTCCTTGCCCCAAGGAGTGCCTTCCTGTCCTTTGCCTCACTGCCGACTGCCCACTGGTTCACGGTCTTCGGCCACGTTCTGTGGGCCACGGTCCAGCTGGTCGGGGCCCTCCACGGCAGCGGGGCAGTCCAGGCTGCTCCCTTCCCCCGTCTGCGGGCCGGCCTCTGTGAATGCAGCCAGGGGCCACGGTGTGTCCCTGCTGCTGCTCGCGGTACTTGGAGGTAAGACAGAAACACTCCCACACACGCACCCGGCACACTCACGCTTAGGTCTACAGAAAACACATGGGACAGACCACACGCGCCCCGCACACGCCTCCGGCGCTGCCCAGGAGCCCTGCTCCACAGGACAGCACACGGGATGGGCCGCCTGGCCCGGCTCACACGGCACGACCCGCAGGCGGAAGGGGCCCTGCAGGTGGCGCACGGCCGCGGAGGGTGCTCCGCCTACAGGTCGGGGTCCTCGTGGCTGCACACGACGCCCGCGTCCTCCTCGTGTCCGCAGTTGTGCGTGCCCACGCCGGCGTGCGTGCACTCCAGCAGGCTGCGCTCGCGGCCCGAGCAGCGCACGTCGTCCAGCAGGATGGGCAGCGTGCGGCCCTCGCCGAACTCGGCGCGCTTGGTGGCGCGCACGGCGTGCGCAAAGCCCAGCTGGCGGCACACGACGGCGGCGGCCTTGGCGTCCCACGCGTCGTCGCATACGGTCCCCCAGCTACCGCTCACGAACACCTCCACGCGCCCGCGGCCCGGACCCGCACCCGCAGGCCGCACCAGGCGCACCGCGCCGTTCGAGGGCGCCGGGCCCGCCGGACTCGGCCGCCCCCGCCGCCGCCCGCCGCCCCTCCGGCCCCCGGGACGCCGTGAGGGCCGGGCTGGGCGAGGGGTGGGCTCGGGCGGAGCGGCCGTGGGGCGGCTTCTGCGGGGCGCCTTGGTAGGCACGCGCGCTGGGGGCCGCGGGGTGCTCTTCGTCCTTCCGATGAACTCTGCACAGAAGAAGAGCGCACGGTCAGAGGGACTCCAAGCACAACAGCCCAGCCCGCCCCTCTGCTTTCCTGCGTCGGCCCCTGGCCTGGACCGGGAATGCAAGGCCCAGAGAACGATGCCCTTCACCCTGCCCTCTCGAGGGCCTTCATCTGGCCCCAGTGGGTGTGCCTTGGCATTCTGCAGTCACTCTCTGACCGCTGCTTTGTGCCAGTCTGCTGCCCTGCCGGGCTGGGAGACCCCATCTGGTGGGAGAGAGACCCCCTCACACCATTCAATGCTGAGTGCAGTGGAGTGGAAAGACCAGCTGGAGGGCTTCCATGAGGAAGTGACCCTATCCAGTGCTACTCTTTGGTTTTAAGGGTCAGGAAACTGAGGACCACTGATGAGTTAAAATTCCTGACAGCCTAAGGCAGTCAGTGGCCAGCAGAGTGGGAACCGGACCCTCCCCACACCTCCTTTGGTCAGGGTGAAGCCTCCCTTTCAGACTCCCAAAGCCACTGGCCCCAGCAACCTGTCACAGCTCTCTGGGTGTGTGGCTGTGGCCACGCTGGTGGCTCCAGGTTTGTGCTCACAGGGGCCCCCTGCCCCTGTACCCACCACATGCCTGAGGATAGGTGTCAAGCAGCCGTGGCAAGCGCTTCCCCTTTGTCCCTGCAGGATGCAGCCCTTAGACTTGGCCCAGGTCACCCACGGGGGGGACCTCACTCCATGTCAGACACTGTGCTCTGTGCCTGAGCTGGGCTGAGGGGTGCCTGAACCCCCAGAGCTGCTCAGCTACTATGGGGAGGAGTCATGGAGCTCATAAGCCCAAGGAGCTATACCCTCTTGAAAATGGCTAAGCTCTGGCTAGGAATGGACCTCGTCTCCAAGGCAAGGCACTGGACAGGGGCAAGCGTGCCCGGCATGGCGAGGCGCTCCCTCCCTGGACCCTGCACCCCACTCCACCCACAGGGAAGGACTCCCAGCTCCCCGGGCTGCCGCACTCCCCCTGCTCTGCTCATGCTGTTCCCTCTGCTAGAACGCCCTTCCTGCTGCTGCTCCAGGCTGGCCCCTTCCTCTTCTTCCAAGGCTCAACACGCAGCCACTGGCGCTACCCGCCCCCCTCGAGTCCTGCACTGGGAGTCCCCAGGCACAGGCACACATGCCGGTCATGGGGCTTGGGATGCTAAAGAACTTCTCTATCTGTCCCAACCAGGGCAGGGCCTGGCCTGACTCCTCCCCATGGCCCCAGCATCTGTCAAACGTGCCAGAAAGTGCTTGAATGAGCAAATGGAAAACGCGCCAAGCCCCCAGACGAGCTGCAGCTGGGATTAACTTCCAGAACCACTGAGCTCATCCCTTTCCCCAACCACCCCCTCCCCGGGGCTCCTCCTCCACTTGTCCAGGTGACCAGCCTCCCCTCCCCCCGCACCCCTCCCCACACCTGATCTGCCACCTGGTGACCCACGGGGTCCACTTTGGTCCCCGGAAATCTTTCCTTTGGCCTGCAGAGTAGTTTTTAAATTTTAAACTAGTTGCCAACATTTTCAGGTCGGGAGGCTGGAAGTGACCGCCTGAGAAAGCGGGGCCATGCCTGCCTGGCTCAGCATTGTATGCCCCAGATGCAGCACATATTTATGTGGTGAAAAAAATCAACAAACGGATGGATGGATGGATGACTTGCTTCTCTTAAGAACTGTCCTTCCCAGGAGGTCTGAACACACCTTGCCTGGCAACTCCTCGTCCCACCCTTCCTGTGCCCCTTCGGAGCCTGTGGCCTCTGGGGGCCACCCACCCCTGCCTGGACCTGGCACACACCTGTCAAGCAAGACCCACTGAGGGCCTAATGGGTGCCAGGCATGTGTTTGACCCCAGGGTCCAGCTGGGGTTGGGGGGGGCAGGTCGGGCTGGAGCCCCCTCCCCCCAAGGCCCCACAGCAGGCACTTACTTTCTTTGGGCACAAAGCGGATGAGGCGGCTCCTGACCTTCACTGGGGCAGGGCGGGTCTGACACTTGCCGGGGGGCGCCCGTCTGCAGACACACAGGAGGCCGTGAGTCCCACCCTGGGAGGCCACCCAGAGCACGTGCCCTTGCCCTCCACCCTCTCCCTGTAGCCAGGCCTGGAGGGGCAGGGCTGGGCACGTGTCCGGGCCGCAGCAGGTGTGGACAGAAGAGGCGATGGCCATGGACGGATTCCCTACAGTCCGGTGTGCCCTGCGGCATCCCTGTCAGCCCCCTGCCCTCAGTTCTAAGATGCCAACCCCAGGGGCCAGGAATACCCTCCCACACCCTGCCAAGGGCCTGCTCCGCCTCTGCCCGAACACCAAGCAGCCGGGGGCGCCTTTCCCTGAGCCCCTCCTAGTTCAGAGGCTGCAGTCTGTTCTGGGGATGTCAGAAAATGTCAGTCAATCCCCGCCCTCCCCCCCAAGAGACTCCTTAGCTGTGACTGCAGCCCCTCCTATGGCCTAAGAGGAAGGTCCCCCCAACCCCCACCCCCAGCTCCGGGGTTTCCTGTGGTCTGGAATCTGAGAGGTTCTTCTTCCTGGAGGAACCAGGGAAAGGTCAAATGCATCCACACAATAAGAGTACAGAGGAAGCCCCCAGGGTGGGAGCAAAGCTGGGGGCCTTGCGAGAGCTGGGAGAGCCAAGAGGCCGAGCAGGGCCGGTTGCCTGGGCTGTGGATTGGGCCTCCTCTGGCATCCACCAAGGGCACAAGGAACAGAAGGAATTCCATTTTAATGAGTTTTGGGCTGTGGATCTGTGGTTCTTTGAATAAGACCCTATTCTGGGACCAGCCCACGTGGGTCTATGGCCTCCATGGGGTTCTGTGAGCACGAGTGGAAAGCCCAAGACAGATGAGGGACACGGCGAGACAGACAACCACACACGCTCTTCTCAAATGCTGGCGGAGGGGTTTTCTGATGGCTCTGAGCTCCACGTATAGCCACAGCCTTCAGACAGACCCAGCCCAGGTTTTGTTCCTTGAGGAAATTACATAATTACATTATGCAAGCGGGTAAGAGATGTACCCCCTAGTGCCACCGTGGTCCTGTTTGGGCAGTAACAGATGACCCCCTGCAGCCTGCCACTCCTCGTTCTGCGTTCTGCGGTGGAGCGTCTACACAGTGTGCTCTCGGTGTGACGTCTCTGGGGGTGTGGACCCATTTGTAATGAGGCCCCTTTGGAGACGGCTTATCTTTAAGACCTGCGCTCCTTTGTGGAGAGGAGCTGCTGGGATTCGACCGGGTGTGGCCAGTGGAGAGGAGCTGCTGGGATTCGACCGGGTGTGGCCAGGCTGAATCAGGGCGGGCTGGAAGCCGCAAGGAGAGCGAGCTCTCCCCGCGACGGGAGGCCGAGGCGCGGGCCAGGGCACCCCGAGGCTGGCGGCCGGCCAGCGCCAGAGCGCTGCGGACATCGGGGAGAAAGCAGCCTGGCCGACACCTCGGTGCTGGACCTCCGGCCTCTGGAGATGCAGAGCATGCACTGCTCACAGCAGCCCGGCAGCCCAGGGGGCGGCAGGGAAGGGGGAGCCCACTCCCGGCTCCTCCGAAGCACCGGCCCTTGGCAGGAGGTGGCCCTAGGTCTCAGGGAGCCCACAGGAAAAGTGTGCTGCAGAGACTGGAGGAGCTGACGGATGGAAGGCACGTCTGGCATGAATTAGGAGCTGGCTATCTGTGATCTCTCCTTAGAGAAGCATTAAAAAAACACACACAAAAACTGGAAATAACCTAAATGGCCACGGAAGAGCTGAGGCAATTACAGCTTAGTGACTCAGCAGAAAATTACCCAGCCACCAAAACCCCATCCTTCTGAGGGTGGTGTTGCAACATGGAAACATTTATACAAAATAGGGAGAAGTGAACAAAAAAGAAT
Organism: Cabassous unicinctus; assembly: GCA_029593785.1. NCBI lineage: Eukaryota > Metazoa > Chordata > Mammalia > Cingulata > Chlamyphoridae > Cabassous > Cabassous unicinctus. Next base: position 4,654 of record JAQZBX010068625.1, on the reverse strand, counting down.
GCAAATTCTGCCTGTGCGCTAATTAGAAGGCTACAGGGATAAGGGCAGATGGGCCCCGGGGACAAGAGCGGGGGGGGGGATGGAAGGAGGAAGTGCGCATGTTTTCTTCATAAAGGGTCTTGTCGAGGATGAACAGATTTGTGCTTTAAAAAAGCTGTGGTAAGCAAGGGAAGCCTGAGCCACTGTCTCAGCCCAGAGAGGGGAGACATCCCCAGAAAGGGGATGATAAAGGCAACGCGGGATCCCAATGGGATCATGGGAGAGAAAAAGGAGATTAGAGAAAGACTAGTGAGATGCTGTAAAAAAAAGCGTGGTGTTTAATTAATAGTAATGTACCAATATGGGCTCATTAATTGTGAAAAATGTATCATGGTGATGTAAGAAGTTAATTACGGGAGAAACTGGGGCGGGGGTGGGTATGGGCAAATTCTGTACTATCTTTGCAGCCAGTCTGGAAATCTGCAAGTATTCTAAAATGAAGAAAAGTTTTTAAGTGTGGTAAGTGTTTCCGGGTTTTTTCAAGCCTAGTGAGTGTCCACGTTTCTGCTGACCCGTCCACTCTGAGGGTCCTCCAGGGCCTGTCAAACGTGGACAGAAGCTTTGAGTGCAACCTCAGCCTCTGTGCTGGGGTAAGCTCGGGCTGTGTCCAGACCAGGCAACCCCCTGGGGGCTGGAGGAGGCATAGACCGCTGGGGAAGCCGGCTAAGAAGCAAAACACCAAGGGCAGAGAGGGAGTGGAAGAAAGGTCATCATTCATTCACTCATCAAACATTCCCAAGTCCCTGCTCCGTGCCAGGCCGGGTGCTGGGCAGGAAAGAATGGGTAGTCTTAGCCCTCGCGACTCCCAGGCCGCTGGGAGATAGCCACGGGGCTCAGAGATGATGGGTCTAGGGGATGCGTGCTGGGGGGCAGTCTGGACAGGGAGGAGGGAAGGCTGCTTGCAGGCAGTGACTCCTGAGGCTCCATGGGTAGCAGCCTGTGGCCAGAGCCTTCGTTTGCACCCGGTAAAGCGGTGGCTGAGAAGATTCAATGAGTCATACACAGAGAACGAGGGCACGCCTGACACCGAGTCAGGGGTCTCGCCCTGGAAGCAGATGGAGAGGGAGGTGGGAGGGGGAGGCTCAGGGAGGGGTTTAGCCAGACCCAGCATGTTCTTGTCATCAGCAAGCCGGTGGTCTCCCCAGGGGAGGGCAGGACCACAGGACAAGAGATCAGAGTGCTCGAGGGGCACCTGGGAGGCAGGCTGGGGGCTAAGGAAGAGATGCTGGAAATGGGGAGGAGGGCAGGTGGGAGCAGGCAGGCCAGGCAGGGAGGCTGGGCCCGCACCGCGGCGGCCAGCTTCGCCACAGGCCCCCTCCTCGTGAACAGAGCTGGGCTTCCAGACGGGCAGACCCGGCTTTGAAGGCCAGACCTGCCCCTCACCAGCGGTAAGCACTGGGCTGATCACGTCCCCTCTCTGGGTCTCAGTTTGCTCATCTGAACAATACCCACCTCTGGGGGATGGTGGAGAGGAAAATGCGGTCACTGGTGTGCGTGGCAGACGGTGGGAACTCGGGCAGTGCGGGGGGAAGGGACTCACCTGGATGGGTCGATCATTTTGTAGACGACCCCGCGAGCAGCCATGGCGCTCGGCACGCCTGTCGACATGAAGTACAGCTCCCCTTTGGACGAGAGACAGGGCAGCTCATGGGAATGCTGCCTGGAATACTGCCCCCAGCCCCTCAGGCTCTGGGACTGACCCCAACCTCAGAGGGCCACAGGCGAGGTATTCCATGGAGCTGCCCAGTACCCAGAGCTGGAAACTGAGGCTGAGAAGGCCAAACAAGGCCGAACATGCCCAAGGGTTCGGCCAGCACAGCCTCCCCGGCTCTGGCCTCTGCCCGTGCCTCCTTCCTGGTCACCGGCCTAGCCCTGGTCCCTGCCTCGGTTTCAGGCCCGGCACCACTGCCCTCCCCGCAGCCCAGCTCCACTGCTGAGGGCACATGTGGATCTCGGAGCCTCGGCTGCCACAGCTTTACAACAGGGATGCCTCCTGGGGCTGCAGAGGATTAAAAGAGCAGTAAGTGCTCAATCAGCTCCAGCTATTCTTGTTGTTGTTGACATCAACCGAGATCGGGGCCCTGCCAGGACTCTCTCCACTGATCTTGGCAGGCTCCTGCCAGGCAGGCAGCAGGGGGAGAAAAAGCACGTGCTTGAGAGTCTCTAGTGCAAATGGACCCGTGGGGTGTCCAGAGCTCTGTGATGGCCCCACTCTGAGCTTCAGATTCCTCTGCCTCGCAGGGCTATGGTGAAAATGCAGCGAGCTCATGTGCCTGGCTCCAGAGATGGCACCCAGGGAGTGTTGGCGCTCCCTGCTCTCTCCACCCCTGCCCTATCCCCAGGAAACAGGCTTCATTATTGCCATCTTACAGATGAGGACACAGAGGCTCAGAGAGGGCCAGTGGTTACTCCAGGCCTGAAACTCAGGAAAGTCTGCTACCCCAGCCCATGCGATGCAGGACACATGGCAGCTGGGAGGCTTGGCACAAGCCATGTGGGATTCAACGTGACAGTTCAGCCATGCCAATACCTTCTGTCCTTGAAATAGGACCCCACAGAGCTCTCCCAGGGCTGTGGGCAGGGGGTGGTTCCCCCAAGAAGAGGCCAAGAGAGAAGCAATGTAGTGGCTCAGAGGAAAGCATGTCCCAGGGGACAGGTGCAGTCAGGGAGGGCTACATGGGGGTGGGGTTTGAGAAGCAAAGCCCTGGAAACCCAGTGGCTTCCACACTTGAGGGGTGACTCTATGTGACTGAGTAGTCACAGCTGTGGTGGCGAGCTGGGGACTGAGGAGGGCAGGAAGCTGAGCGGTCCATGACCCCTGGCCCCCTCCAGGAGCACCAGCCCAGCTGAGAGTGGGGGATGTAGGCCCACCTGGTGAGGATGCTGGTGGCAGGGTACCATGGCAAGACAGTCCCTGCTGGAGAGCCCACAGGCCCAGCCACAAATCTGCTGTGTGGCCTTAGGCCATCCACCTCCCTCTCTGGGCTTCTGTCTAGAGTCAGGCCTTGGGGAGCAGCCCCTGTCTCCTCTCTAGCTGTGCAACCCTCACACCTGTGCTCCAGCCCCGTGGAGCAACTCAGGAGTCCCCACACATGCTGCGCCCCTGCCCAGAGTGCCACCATCGTCTTTATCAGGCTGGCCCCCAGTCTTCCATAAGAAGCTGCCCTGGGAGCCCCCAGGGGCCAGGTTCAGTGCTTCCCTCCCGCTACCCGGGAGTGAACAGTGAACCTCGGTCTCCCCATCTGTAAAGCAACCAGGCAGACCCCGTGGCCCCAACCCCGTGCCCACACTGCCCAGCTCTGCCTGGGGCAAACGGCCCTCCTGGCCTCTGCAGTGTGGACTGTCCCTGGAGGGCCCTGGGCTGGCAAGGTCCTTGTTTTTTAATTTGTAAATATCAGAAGAACAACTCCAGCGGGAGCTGGAGGCGGGAGCTGGAGCCGGGAGCCGGGAGAGGTGTGTTTGTGTTGGACCTGGATGCTCCGTGCCTTCCAGGCGCTGCCCGGCCTTGCCAGCAGGCACGCACTCACTCGCTCTCTTTTCTTAAATTGTGCTAACATATATATTACATAACATTTCCCATTTACCCACTTTCAAATATACATGTCAGGGGCACTAATCCTATCCACAATGTTGCACCACCACCGCCACCATCCATCGCCAGAACTTTTCCGTCACCCCAGAGAGAACCTCTGCACCCAGGAAGCATTAACTCCACACGGGGCTGCCGGTCTTACCAGGGCCTCCTCCTGCCGTCACTGGGGTGTCCCCAGGAGACTGGAGAAGGACCCCCCTCGGAACCATACCTTCCAGGCCCTGCCTGTGTGTGTGTGTGGGAGGGGAGAGGTCGGAGGGCTCCGCCTCCTTCCCAGAACCCGCTAATCCCATTCCGACCAAAAGAAAGGGCTTTCAAGGGCCCAGTGGGCTTGGTGGGGCTGGGGCTGCCCTTTTGGAAATTCAGATTCTGATGGGTGTCGGTTCAACAAAGGTTTCCCAGACATGGGCCTGGGGGCTCTGGGCACTGGGCCCTGCAGGGGACACCCCTTGAAAGGCCCCCGGGTGGGCGTTCCCTAGCAACCGGCCAAGCATCCCTCAGGGCCCGCTGGGGGCCCCTTGGCTTTTGTCCAGGGACAATTCCCCAGCCAAGCACAAAGGCAGGAGACTGGAGCGGATCCAGCCTCCCAGGCCCCTCTTCCTCTCCCCTCCCCCTCCGTCCCTTGCATTGAAAACACGGGTAACCTGAACAGGGACCTGCTAACAGGCAGGAAGCCTGTGTCCACCACTTTTAAACGGCAACGTGGCTTTACTTCATGGGCCCAAGTGCATTTGCCACCAGGAAGCCAGGTCGTGGAGGTCTCCAGGGAGGCTTTCTTCCCCCACCTGCCGTCCTTTCCCTCATCACCCATCTCCCTGGTCCCGGCTATCTACTTGGGCTCTTACATGTTACCTTCCTAACCCTCACAGCCACCCTGCCCAGGGCGAGCGGACAAGGGGGGCTGCTACTCCCATTTTCCGGACTTGGAAATGGAAGCCCAGAGAGGCTGGATGGATGATGGCTGTCTGGATGGGTGGATGGATGAGTAGATGGATAGGTGGGTGGGTGGATGGGTGGGTGGAT
>JAQZBX010068624.1:0-15719 GCA_029593785.1 Cabassous unicinctus | reverse complement strand
AAAAAAAAAAAAAAAAAACCATATGTGTCATGGGTGTCTCAGAAGGAGAAGAGAAGGGAAATGGGGAAGAAGGAATATATGAAGAAATAATGGTAGAAAATTTCCCAACCCTATTGAAGGACATAGATATCCATGTCCAAGAAGCACAATGTACTCCCATATGAATAAATCCAAATAGACCAACTCCAAGACACATACTAATCAGAATGTCAAAGACATAGAGAGAATTCTGAGAGCAGCAAGAGAAAAGCAATGCATAACATATAAGGGACACCCAATAAGATTAAGTGCCAATTTCTCTTCAGAAACCATGGAGGCAAGAAGACAGTGGTGTGATATATTTAAGATACTGCAAGAGAAAAACTGCCAGCCAAGAATCTTATATCCAGCAAGACTGTCTTTCAGAAATGAGGGTGAGTTTAGAATATTCACAGATAAACAGAAACTGAGAGAGTTTGTAACTAAGAGACCAGCTTTGCAGGAAATACTAAAGAATATGCTATAGTCTGAAAAGAAAAGACAGGAGAGAGAGGCTTGGAAGAGAGTCTAGAAGTGAAGATTTCACCGGTAAAAGTAACTAAAAGTCTCAAAAGGGTGGTGAAAATAAAATATGACAGATAAAACCCAAAAGTCAACATGGGTGAAATAAGAACTGCCTTTACAGTAATGACATTGAATGTTAATGGATTAAATTTCCCAATCAAAATGGATAAGAAAATATGAGCCAACTATATGCTGTCTGCAAGAGACTCACCTTAGACCCAAGGATCCCAATAGATTGAAAGTGAAAGCCTGGAAAAAGATATTCCACGCTTGCAGTAACAACAAAAACAAACAAACAAAAAGCAAGAGTAGCTATACTTACATCATATAAAATAGGCTTTAAAAGACAATAGTAATGTGCAATCTGTGGAGGAAGTCAAGGGAAAAAATTCCATTTACAATAGCCACTAAAAGAATCAAATATTTAGTAATAAACTTAAGCAACCATGTAAAACACTTGTATTCAGAAAACTACAACTCATTGTTAAAAGAAATCAAAAAAGACCTTAATAATTGGAAGAATGTTCCATGCTCATGGATTGGAAGATGAAATATTATTAAGATGTCAATTCTACCCAAATTGATATACAGATTAACTGCAATCCCGATAAAAATTCCACTGTCCTTTTTAAAAACAAATGGAAAACACGATTATCAAATTTATTTGGAAGGATAAGGGGTCCTGAATAGCCAGAAACATATTAAAAAGGAAAAGCAAAGTTGGAGGACCCTCACTTCCAGACTTTAAATCATGTTATCTAGATACAATAGTAAAAGCAGCATAGTACTGGCATAAAGACAGACACATAGACCAATGGAACCGAACTGATGGTTCAGAAACAGACCCTCACATCTAGAGTCAAGTGATTTTTGACAAGCCTGTCAAACCCACCAAACTCAGGCAGAACAGTCCATTCAAAAAATGGTACTGGGAGAATTGGATATACATAGCCAAAAGAAGGAAAGAGGACCCCTATCTCACACCTTATACAAAAATTAACTCAAAATGGATCAAAAACCTAAATATAAAAGCATGAACCCTAAAGCTTCTAGAACAAAATGTAGGAAAACAGTTTCAAGACCTGGTGGTAGGTGGTGGATTCTTAAAAGAGATAAGAGGAGGACTGAGATGGACTACTGATATTTAATGTATGTAGACGTTTTAATTAACTTTACTGTAAAAGTGTGGAAATGTATAGAGTTGATGATAACACATTATAATGAATAACAGCTGTTTTATAAATGAGAATGTGGCTGAAAATGGTAGTCTAGAGATGTAAATGCCAATTGAAAGAAAGCTAAAGAATAGTCTAGGGACTGAATAACACAATAAACTCAGAGGTGGATGAAAATTATGGTTGATGGTACAGATGCAAGAATGTCCTTTGTGAACTACAAGATGTACGTCGCTATTATAGGGTGATAGGAATGTGGAGAAGCATGGGAAAAATACAACTGGAGTGACTTATGGACTGTGGTTAACAGTAATGTAATATTCATACATCTATGCCAAAGATGTATTGTGTTGATAATGGAAAAAGTGTGCCAAATGTACGCTATGGACCTGGTAATAGTCTGATGATATTATTTCATAATCTGTAACAAATGTTCCACCACAGTGTGATGTGTTGATAGAGGGGTGTTATATGGGAATTCTGCACATATGCATAATTGTTTTGAAAGTTTACAACTTCCGTCACAAAAATATATTTAACAAATAATAATAGGGTGCATTGGGGGAAAATACATCAAATATAAGATAAAGACTATAGTTAGTAGTGAGATTTTGATGATATTCTTTTATAATTTATAACAATGTCTCATGACAATACAAGGTGTTGGTGGTGGGGTGATGTATGGGACCCCTGTATGATGTTATGCATATTTGCTTTGTAAGCTCACAACTTTTATTTTACAATTATTGTTTATGTATGTTCATGGATAAATGATATGATAATAATAGGGTGGGTTAGGGGGAAAATACACCAATTGTAAGATACTTTGGTTAGTAGTAATATTTTGAGGATGCTCTTTAATCATTAGTTGAATTTCACAACAATGCAAGGTATTGGTGGTAAGGTAAAGTATGAGAGCCCTGTATGATGTTATGTACATTTGTTTTGTAAGTTCACAACAAACGTACATAACGTTTGTTATGTACAAACACACATGTATGTTTTTATATGTATGTATGTTTATATATGAGTGATATACTTCAATAAATTTAAAAATATATATCTCAGTTTGTAACATTTTCAAGTTTCTTGCAAAAAATATAATAGTTAATGTAACAAATAATACTATTTTATTATAAAATATATAATACTATTTTATTATAATAAAATAATACAATTTTATTATAAAATAATAAAACAAAAATGTAATGTGAATTGGGAAATAGGGTTCTTAACCAAATTCCTTGTGTTTCATATCAAGGATTTAATAAATACTATATGATGATTTATATCAAGACATTAAGGGAAAAAAAAGACATATGGGATACAAGTCTATTTGGTAACAATCATAACAAAATGTTTAAAATTGGTGATGGTGGTAGCTGTGGAAAGAGGTAAGAAAGAGATTTACTTTAAATAGATAAACCATTGTCAATGCCCATACTCACACACACAAAACTACATAACAGAAGGGGTTTAAACTATATGGTGCTTTCAGTCTGCTGATTAGTCACTATTAAAGTTATAAGTGTGGATCAAGTTAGATGTCAATGCAAGTAAGTAACAAGCAATAAAGTTTTATATAGCCAAGGGAGAAGAACGGGAGAGACGGACCAGGCATATAGCACCAAGAATTTTTAAAGAAGAAAACCTGAAGCAATTGGCTTTGTCAGCATAAGTTTCATTCACATTCCCTTTACTCTGTTGAGATTTGATTCTGACCAAGCCAGACCTGCAGGACTAAAGGTTCACTAGAAATAAAGATTGAAAAACTCAGTCTGGCTTAGTAGACTGCAGGATCCTATTTCTGCATTCTAGTATATTTTAGTGTAACCTTATTATGTTAAATATTATTTTATTATTCTTGTAGCATAATTTATTTTAGTATAATTTTAGATTTACAGAAAAGCTGCAAAGATATATGGAATTCTCATATATTCCATACTGTTTCTCCTAATATAAACATCTTACATTTATACTATATATTTGTCACAATTAATGAGCAAACACTGATACAATATTACTAACTAATGTTCATCCTTGATTCAGATCTCCTTAGTTTTTACCTTATGCTCTTTTCTGTTCCAAGATTCCATCCAAGGTATGACATTAATATAGTCATCATCTCTCCTTAGACTCCTTTTGACTGACAGTTTCTCAAATTTTTTTCTTTGTTTTTGATGACCCTCACAGTTTAGAGGCAAATTGGTCAGGTATTTTATATAATGTCCTTCTATTGGGGTTTGTCTGATGTTTTTCTTGTGCTTACACTGGAGTTATGAGTTTTGGAAGGAAGACAACAGAGGTAAAGTACCATTCTCCTCACTTTCTATCAAGGGTACCTACAATCAACATGACTTGACACTGTGTTCAGCTAGATCACCAGGCTGAGGTAGTGTTGGTCAGGCTTGTCTCCGGTAGATTCTTTTTTCTCCCTTTTCATACTGTACTCTTTGGAAGTAAGTCACTATGCACTGCCTACACTTAAGTAGTAAACAGTTATGCTCCATTTCCTTGAGGATGGAGTATCTACCCAAATAATTAGGAACGCTTCTGCACAGACATTTGTCTATTCTTTCTTAGGTATTGATTTATTCATGTATTGATTTATTCTGTATATCAGTGTGAACTTCTGGATACTAGTTTTTTACTTTGGGTTGTAATTCAATGATACTTTATTTATTTTGTTGCTGAAATCATTTCAGTTTTGGCCATTGAGAACTCTTTTGGTTCACTTCATTGTTCTTTTGAATCTTTGACATAAACCCATCACACCAGTATGTGTGTGAGTGAGTGTGTTTCTGTCTGGTGTGGGAGGATGGGTGTGTTTTGATTACTTCCTTACTTTCTGGTACTATAAGTTCTCCAGATTCTACAATCAGCCATTTCTCCAAGGAACCCTGGTTCCTTTTATTAAAAAATGGTGTTAGAAACCAAAATTGGGGGGCTAGGTGTGCTCGTTGCTACTGGGTGTGCTTATTTTTAGTCCCTCTCAGCTGACAGAATAAGGAAATATGTGTGTGTATATATTAACCTGTGTATATACAGATATCTACAAATATTTCCATAAGCAGCCATCTGAATCTTTATTAAGCTAAAAATGAGTTCATGCTCACCTCTAGGACTCTAATCTATTACCGCATGAATCATTCTAGCCTTCTCCCCTTGTGTGTCGGTAACCTCATACACCAACAATAAGAAACCTAGCTCCCATCATCTGCCATCTACTTAACTGTTCAATTCTAGTGTACATGTACAGTGGTTTCAGAATTCTTAACCCATACCCCAGTGGGAAACAAATGTCAAATAAGATACAGTGCATCTATGCAGTTCCTTTTGCCTTCAGTCTTTCAGTCTCCACTCATTTCCAAAATTACTTAGGTCAGCACCTTTTCTTCCCGTCCATTCAGTAAGGTGTTGCATACATTTTTATACAATTAGGTTCTTATTACCACAGTCTGCATTTCATCCTGGGATTTCATAACCTCCTGGAATTATTTTTTTAAGTTTGCATGCATTAAGGTTTACTTTTGTGTTATAAAGTTCTGTGGGCTTTGACAAACACATAATGTAGTATATCCATCACTACAGAATCACACAAAGCAGTTTCACCACCCTTGAAAAACCCTAAGGGTTTTGACAACAGACTATAAAATACAGAAACTGAAAGACTATATTAAAATTCCTTCTTGAGTTATTTAAGCCTTCATGAACACTTACCTGGCTTGCCATAAAGTACCCAAGCCCAGCATGTATCTAGCACATGGTAGGAACCCAATGATCATTTCTGAATAAAGATATCAATCATAATTTATCATAATTTAAATAACCCATACATTGTTTCCATTCTGAAATTTTTCTGAATCTCAAATTCTTCATTGGAAAATTTGGAAAGGAAAATAAAACCTTGAGATTCAATATGTATTCTACAGGCCCTGTTACAATCTAATATATTCACTTATGAATTGACTACAGAGTCCTACTAATTCAAAAGGGATATTGCATACACATAATGCACATTTCATTATGTAAATTTTGAATAAGGAAATTATATATTTTATGTCCAATACAAAAAAGTGTTTACAAATTTTATTTCCTACAGTTTGATATATGTTGTTTCTAAAGGCAAACAAGGTCAATCTTATAATTTTCATAAATGTGATTTTGCAAATCTCATAAAAACTAAAACTCTTTTTATTTAATGTAATGAACAGATGACATGCATAATGCAATTTTTACAAATGAAGGTAAATGCAAGTTCATATTTCTGTATTCAATAAAATATGAACTAACTCAATAAAGATGAGCAATATTAACCTTAAGGAGTTAATCATCAGAGTGAATGAGGGAAAATAGTATAATTAGCAATATATGAAGGTAGTCATTAAAGTGAACCATGGCACATAATATAGTTTGCAACAGAATGTAAACAAAAGCCAAAGTTCCCATAGCAACACAAACTTTTCTCCAATGTACACATACCGTAGCTTGGATTACAGGTTAGAGTTCTAAATTTATAGTTTCTTATGCATATGTGCAATAAGGGTATGTCAACATGGTTTGAGAACAATAAGATTTACATATTCAGATTCAGATGAGTTTAAATTTGTAGGTTTCAAACTTAATTTTCTATATAATTGACATCACCTAACATTACACTGACATTTTAGATTGATGCCATGAAATTATATTTATCTTATTTGTAGCAATGTTTGTAAGCACCTTTATTGTTTAAGCCTGCATGTGTTAGTATGTACATATTATGTCCTGTGCAAAATTCAGTTTAGAAAAACTTTGATGCTGATTAAATCCAGTGGTGTTAAAATGTAAGGCTATGTAAAGATTAGTAAATCTAATAGCCAGTCTTAAATTATTTCACATAAGAAGTAAAATATAATAGATATATTAAAAAGGCATTCTTCGCTCAACATCGACAATTGTGTTGAGTTATTCCTTCCACCAGGGAAATTTTTTTTCTTCTACATTCTGGCTCTAATAATCCACCCCATTATAGCTGTATTGTTACTCTGAATTTCTTCTTTTTAAAATAAAACAGTGCCTTTTAAATATTTACATTTACAATGTGCTTTACAATTATGTGTATACTAATCCTCTTAAGATTGTTATGAATGTGCCAGGTGGGTGATAACAATTACTTCTATTTTACATATGGAGAAAGAGGCAAATACACAAGGTCACACAACAACGACAAACTGGCATCACAGTAGCTCCTTAGAATGCCAATTTTGAAGTGTTACATTATTTATAGTAAGTGGGGGAAATGAGGGAAAATATCTTATATTTTATTTATATTCATATATTTTATTCATCTACATATAAACCCTTATTCATTTTAATTAAGAATCAACAATGGAATGTTTAGTAAATTGTAGAGAATCCTATTAGCTCTCTATTTCAAAGAGAACTTGAACTTTTAGAGATTTAAATAATTGACAGATTTTGCTCATTGTAAAACAAAGAGGTTTAAAAGAGGTCTTAGTTTTATTAATATACCCATCCCCAATTTCAGTACTCTCAAATATTTATCTCGTTTGGAATTAGATTATCATAATGACAGAAGCATCAATCTTTAAGCGAAGGTTAGTGTGGCGCTTCAAAATTAAACCAATTTGGCATTCAAATTCTCAATGCTATATAACTGAATGTGTAGTATATTAGAGATAATATTATTTTCTTATAATTTGAAAAGGCAGGGTAAAAAACATAAAAACCTTACTAAACTTTCTAAAAAACCTAGATTTGCATTCTTCCATTAGGTAAAATATTTTTATTTGATAAGAACATATATATGAAGTCAGAGGAGCTAAAATTAAGGCTCAGGGTTAAAATTTCTCTTCAGTTAAAAATAAAACAAAATAAATTGTGGTAAGAACAAGTAATGATGACACTAATATTCTAGAATTTTTTGCACCTAGAGATGTTTTCATTGTGGTACAAATATAAATGGTTTCATTCATGTTGCTATTAAAACAAAAAATGCATGTGTCAGAATATAAATCCTAAAACAAAGAAGTCCGATTTCAGGGGAAAAATCATCCCTTTTGAAAATAATGATAAATATTCAAGTTTTCCTCCATGAAGGTAATATTTTTTGTCTAAATCAACATACTTTACCGTTTTAAACTTTTCTCATCATATTTTTGACAGCAGGTTTTCCAATTTTGACAGCTCTTTAAAAGTAATTTTAACAGCCGAGTGATTTCTCTTCTAAGCAAAGTCAGATTATGTGAAATGTCAATGTGAAAACTATACACTCTGACACATAATCATTTTTAGTTGAATTTACTTATTAATTTTGCTTGCTATTACTAATAAAACATAAGTGCTTGGCTAATTGTATTGCTTTTTGAAATGTTTTAAAGGTATTTAAAACTGTATCCTTTTTACTACAAAACGTCTCACTTTTTCACAAATAGTTACCCTTCCAAAAATGGAAAAGTGGGGGGAGTAGCAGTGCTAGATAGAAAAGAGGCATTTAAAGACTGAGTAAAGTGGCCACTGTAAAGCAAAGGTACTGACCTGCATTGGCCTAAACCTGATGGAGACACAGTTGCTGCCCTGGGGACCTCTTGAAAATATGTGCATGTCCTTTTTATCCCCTTACACACACGCCCTTCCATTCCAATCTCTGAGATTCTGATATACTCTCAGGATAGGAGGATAGAGAATATGTTTTTACCTACCCAAACTCCCACCTCGTTGAAAACCACTGGAAGCAATTTATAGAAAATCTGACCATTAATTTCCTCAAACCTTTACTTCACAACCAAAGTGTTGCAAGAGGTGAAATAATTATCTTGTAAATATAAATAAGTAGGTTATCAGTTCACAAATTATCTTCTTTTTATAACACTTTACTCTGGTGGTTGAAAGCTTGTTTCTGTCATAGAATGACTGTCATAATTTTAAAGGGAAAAAAAAGTTTCATGGATAAGGATTTTATTTTAGTTCATGATCTGCCATTATGTTTTAACTACCATGTGTCCACTATTCTAAGTAGAATAAAAATTCCAGTAAACCTAGCAAAATTTAGAAGGATCAGATTAGTTTTACTAGATAAATTCAGGAATATACAAAGTCTAGATAATTATATTGGATTCTTAAATTATCCTATGTTTCCAATCATTGTAAAAAATACCCCATTTTACTTTATTTTTACTTAATAGAATTGTCCTATGGGGAACATAACTACACTTTGCAGTATAAATTAGTAAAGTAAAAAGTCAAAATAACAAAATTGGGGAATTCAAAATTCATTTAAGCCATTTAGTCCAGCTATCTAGTATACAGCATCCCATATTCTTTTTTTTTTTTAAAACATTTCTCATTTTCTTTTTTTTTTTTAAGATTTATTTATTTTATTTTATTTATCCCCCCTTGCTGCCCGTGCTGCTGTGTCCATTCGGTGCGTGTCTTCTCCGCGTCTGCTTATCTCCCCCTTGCTGCGAGGCCCTGCCGCATCAGCCCACGGCGCCGCGCGAGCCGGCCTGCCCTCACAAGGAGGCGCCGGGAAGCGAACCCGGGCCTCGCATATGGTAAACGGGGGCTCTATCCACTGAGCCACACCCGCTTCCCCCCATATTCTTTTGATTCCTTCTCCAGATGGGGAAGAGATTACCATCAGCCAGGGTAAGATATTCAATTTTCCTGTGCACTTCTTATTCTTAATATTACAGAACTACCACTTACCACCAATTTCCATTCATTGTCCCTAGTAGTTCCAGTACCATTTTACTGTTCACTTTCTGTGTTCTTCTGTTCAAGTCCATTTGCTTGTCTGGGTTCGTTCTTTAAAATGTGTGTGTGTGTGTGTGTGTGTGTGTGTGTGTATCTAAACTTTGCAAAATAATCACAACCAATAAAATCCCTTTATACCTCCTTAATATTGAAACCACTCAGTAAGGATATTTGTATATATTTATATAATTAGACTCACAGGAAAATGTTATAACATTCAGTGACTCCCCAATGCATTTTTAAATGTTTTCTTTATTAGAGAAATTGTGGGTTTAATCATGCACAAAATACAGGAATCCCATACAACACCCCAACAACAATAACTTGCATTGGTGTGGAACAGTTGTTACAACTGATGATAGTATATTATTATAATCGTACTATTAATTAAAGTCTATGGTTTAAGTTAGGGTTCACTGTTTGTGTAGTGTAGTTCCATGGATTTTTTCAAATTTTTATTCTGTTACCATCTATACAATCTAACATTTCCCCTTTTAATCATATTCACAGATATATTTCAGTGCTGTTAATTGTGTTCCCAATATTGTGCTACTATCACCACCATCCATTACAAAAGTATTTCCATCATTCCAAATAGGAACCCTGCACATATTAAGCATTAACTTCCCATTCCCTATCCCTAGACCCTAGTAACCTATATGGTAGATTCTAGCTCTTTGAGTTTGCTTATTCTAATTGTTTCAAATCAGTGAGATCATATAATATTTGCCCTTTTGTGTCTGGCTTATTTCACTCAATGTGATGTCTTTACAGTTCATTACTATTTTTGTTATTTGTATCCTTCTCATTTTTATCTGGATATACCTTTTTTTTAGGAGGTACCAGAGATTGAACCCCAGACCTCATATATGGAAAGCAGGTTCTCAAAAACAGAGCTACATCCGCTCCCTTCTAGATATACTTTTTTATCTATTTTCCTTGTGACTATCATAATGTTAAAATTTAACACCTGAAATATATAACAGTCATCTTTGGTTTGATTCCAACTTAACTTCATTAACATGCACATACACTTTTCCTATACCCTTCTGCCCCTGCACACCATTTTTTTGTATTTTTTTTTACCACTTATATCTTTGTATATTGTATGTTCAAAAACATAGATTTATCATTACTTTTTATGCATTGGCAATTTAGCACCTGTAGGAAATTATTTTTAATAATTACATACCAAACTATACACTACAATAATGCTGACATTTATAATTAACTAAATGGTTACCTTTACCACAGGTATTTATTTCCTTATGCTGCTTTGAACCATTGTCCAATGTCCTTTCATTTTGGTCTGAAGAACTCCCTTTAGCATTGCTTTTAGGGCAGGTCTAGTGTTGATGAGATCCCTCACTTTTTGTTTATATGAGAATGGCTTAATCTCTCTCTCATATTTGAAAGAGTCTTGCCAGATATAAAATTCTTGACTGGCAGTTGTTTTCTTTCAGTACCATAAGTTTTTCAACCCACTGCCTTCTTGCCTCTATGGTTTCTGATGAAAAATCAGCCCTCAATTTAATTGAGACTTCCTTTTATGCAACATGTTGTTTTTCCTCTTGCAGCTTTCAGAACTCTCTCCTTGTCCTTTGTATTCAATAGTGCGATCAGTATACGATGGGGTTTATTTTTCTTCATGTTTATCCTCCTTGGTGTTCTCTGAGAGTCTCAGATGTGCATATTCACATGTTTTGCTAAGTTTGGAAAGCTCTCTATCATTATTTCTTTGACTATTCTTTCTGCCACACTCTTTATTTTTTTGCTCCACTTTTTTCTCCTGAGATTCCCATAATGCATATATTTGTACATTTTATGGTGTCCCATAGCTGTCTTAGGCTATTCTCATTTTTTATATTTCTTTTTTCTTTTGCACCTCAGCCTGACTCATTTCAAGTGTGTTGTCTTCAAGTTCACTGTTTCTTTCTTCTACCAGCTCCAATCTGCTCTTGAAACCATCCTGTTAGTTTTTAATTTCTGTTATTGTGGTCTTCAACTCCAGCAGTTCTGTTTGGTTCCTTTTTAAAATTTGTATCTCTTTACTTAGACTCTCATGTTCCTCATTCATTGTTTTCTTGATATCCTTTAGTTCTTTCTCTGTTCTTCCCTTCATCTTCTTGAGAATTTAAAGATTCTTTCTTTAAAGGCTTTGTTCAATATCTCCACATTCTCATCTTCTTCATTGGTGTTTTCTGTATTTTATCCTCTTCTTTGGATGAGTCATCATTTCCAGTTTCTTTATTTGTCTTGTACTCTTCTTGCATTCTTTAAAATGTTCATTCTTGGGTTTATTCCCTAGGATGTCTCTTTCTTGGCTTTGTAGCCAGCTGCTGAAGAGACAGAGATTTTCTTGAGCTTCAGCTTTCCTATCAGGAAGGTCTGCCCAAGGTGAATGCAGTATGCAGAATTTTCCCTGTCTTTCTGGTCCTCTGTCTTGTTCTGGTCATTTGGTTTTCAGTGTTTTTGTACTTCCCTTGTTTATAGGAGTTTAGCTGTCCCCTCTGTTTTCTAGGAGACTGACCTCCCTCTTCTGGTTGTTTGAAGCCAGCAGGCCTTTGTCACAGACTTCCCACCTCTATAGTTTTTTTACACTCATTCTGTTGTCTCTAGTTGCTTTTGCTTGGAGGCAAATTCTGGGAGAAGGCTCACCCCAGAAAGGACTTTCCCAAATCAGTCTTTCTCAACCAAATCTGGATCAGAGACCCATTAAGGGAGTGTAAGCCAACTCCAAAGTGTCCTGGGGAAAGGATCAGAAAGGGTGCCAAAAACTTCTCTGGTGGATCCCCAAAGCTTAGCTTTCCTGGCGAGCCCAGCAAATGTAGCCCTTCAACTAAGTGTTTCTTGCAGCCCTGAGGAAATGCAGCATCTTTAAATCTCCACTGCCACAGTGTCTTCTGTAATAAGTGGCAATATTACATTCTTACAAATGAGGAAATTGAAACTTAAGGGAGATTAAGTAATTTTTTCAAGGTCACACAATTAGTAATCAAAGATTAAACCCACACAGTCTGGCTCCAGTATCACTGCTCATAGCACTCACCATATACTTAGTTTTTATATATCTTTAGATTCTAGCCCTTTAGTCATTCTAACCTCCCATAAGACAGGGATGACCTATTTTGTTTCTTGATATCCCCACATTGTCTATCATAGGATTTTACTCATGGAAACATTTTTAAACTTATTTTTGGATAATGCTGGTGCTGCTGAAGATGGTTCCATTTTTTAAAATAATTGAAAATTTCTAGGTAAACACATGCATGTTTCTTTGAATGCATATATGTATCTCTACTCCCTACAATTATTCTATTAAAATGACAGTTATGGACGTGTGTGTATATGGCCTGTGTATAAAACCACTGCATAAGAACAAGGATAATAGGATAGAAAATGAATTAGATAAAAGATGTCGACAAAATTTGAAACTGCAGAGAAAAGATAAAGCACTGACTTACTAGACTGTGTGAAAGCACATCAGAGCCAAAGGCAGGGATGCATTACTGTATTGCAGGGATGCATTACTGTATTCAAAAGAGAATCGTTAATTAAAAGTTTGCATATACTTGCCGTCTTGTCTGTTTTCAGCATGCTAGTAACTTGAATTATCCCTGCCTTGTAAGAGATTGCAAGATCACTCCATAGAGAATATTAAAACTTGGAGATTCCCCCAAAGAAATACCTTACAGAGAAATCAACTACAAACCCCACTCAAACAGATAATTTCCAAAGAGCTATTTTGGTGCTATTTAGTTGTTAAATATGAATGGAAAGCCTCAAACAGTAAATAAAGCAATTAATACAAATAGAAAAAAAAGTACTGTGAGGAAACAAAGTCAATGCAGGGAGATGAAAATTTCACAAGAACTGTAATGAATATCTTCAGAAAGATAAGAGAGGATTTGTACTCCAATGAAAGAAGATCAGAACATTCAGAGACCAAGAAAGGGTTCTTAGAAATTTATGTATGACAGCCAAAATAAGCTGTCATATGTTAAAGTTGAAGTAACCTCTGAGACAATAGATGCAATAGGCAAAGTGAGAGAAACTGTAAAAGAAAAAAGTTGAGAGTCACAAATTTAGGAAGTCAACCCAGAAAGGTCAGAAACTAAATAACATGATTTCCAAAAAAGGAAAACAGAAAAAAATGTGAGGGAGGAAATTACCAGGACAATTTTATAAGAATTTTGAGCACGTGAGATTCCAGTTTGAAAGGCACCTAGAAAAATTAATGAAAAAGACCCACACCAAAGCACATCATTATGGAATTTCAAAACAGAGACCAAGAAACAATCCTAAAGAGGAAAGAAAGAGAGAGAGACAGAAAGAGAGCAAGAATCAGAATAGGATTTGACATCTCAAAAGCATCACTCTTAGTAGAAAGTGGAAAACAATGGAGCAATACCTTTAAAAATTCTGAAGGGAAATTATTTCCAACCAGGCTATCAATCAAGTTTGAGAGTAAAATAGAGTCATTTTTAGATAGGCAACATCTAAAATAATTTACCTTCTAGGTAACCTTTATTGGGAAGCTATTAAAAGATGTATTACAGGGAAGTGGATATGGCTCAAGCAATTGGGCTTCTGCCTACCACAAGGGAGGTCCCAAGTTCAGTTCCTGGTGCCTCCTAAAGAGAATACGAGCAGACACAGCACTCAGCAAATGGACACAGAGAGCAGACAGCAACTGCAGAACAATGAGGGGGGAGATAAATAAACAAAAATAAATCTTTAAAAAAAAAAAAAAAAAGATGTATTCCACCAACTCCAAGGAGTAAATCAATAAAAATAGGATCCAGCAAACAAGGAATTAACCAGGAAAACAACAAAGGTAATTTCCAGAAAGATGAAAAAATGTTTGAAAAAATAGCTATGCAGTAGGCCTAAAGTACATACAATGCAGTCTGGGTCAGATGAAAAGACATATCCAAGATAAAAATAAAAAGAAATGAATAAGATACCTGATACATTTCAACATACAGAAATGAGTTTTACAATTTTTGTGGAAAGTTAGTTCTGAAATAACAATGGTCACATAAAATAGCCAAACAAATAGTAAAACAATTTAACTATGAACTAAACTCCAGGAAAGACAAGAAGTTGTATAAGAAAGAAAATGTAATCATAGGAAATATATGCCTCACCTGTGAACAATTTTTATATAGTCAAAAACATGTAATCACGGATCATTGTTTTTCATAGCTTTATTGAGATATAATTCACATTCCATTAAATTCACCCTTCTAAAGTGTACCATTCAGCAGTTTTTAGTGTACACATAGAGTTATGCAAACACTATTACTATTTAAATCTACAATATTCTCGTCACCTGAAAAAGGCATCCTGTTATTCTCTTTTCTCCCTACCTCCAACCCCTGGTATCCATGAATCTACTTAGTGTCCATATGGATTTGTCTATTCTCAACATTAAGTATACATGAAAATATGTAATATGTAAACTTTTGTGATTGGCTTCTTTCACTTAGCATAATGTATACATGGTTTATCCATGTTGTACCATGTACCCCATTCCTTTCTATGGCTAGATAATATGTGATTGTACGGATATACCAGATTTTATTTATCCTCTTATCAGTTGATGGACATGTGGGTTGCTTCCATCTTTGGGCTATTATGAATAATGCTGCTGTAAATATTCATGTGCATGTTTTTGTGTGGATGTATGTTTTTTATTTTTCTTGCATAATACCTAGGGGTGAAATTGCTGGGTCATATGGTAACTCCATGTTTAACATTTTGGGTAACTGCCAAACTCTTTTAAAAAGTGGCTGCACCATTTTACAATCCTACTAACAATGTATTAGGGTTCCATTTTCTCCACATCCTTGACATTTATTATTGTCCATCTTTTTCACTTTAGCCATCCTAGTGGCTGTGAAACGATATCTCAGTAAGATTTGGATTTACATTTCTATGATTACTAATGATTTTAAGTATCTTTGCTTGTGCTTACTGGCCATTTGTATATCTTCTTTGGAGAAATATCTATTCAAATCTTTTAACCATATTATAGTTTAGTTACTTGTCTTCTTATTTTTGAGTTGTAAGAGTTCGTTATATATTCTAGATACTAGTCCCATATCAGATATATGATTTACAAATATTTTTCCCATTCTTTGGGTCAGAATGTTGTTTTTTTTTGTTGTTTTTTTTTAAGATTTATTTATTTATTTATTTATCCCCCCCTTGCTGCCTGTGTGTTTTACTGTGTCCATT
>JAQZBX010068623.1:0-15722 GCA_029593785.1 Cabassous unicinctus | reverse complement strand
CGGGTTCGCGTCCCGAGGCCTCCTTGTGAGGACACGCCGGCCTGAGCGGTGCGGTGGGCTGATGCAGCAACCTCACGGCAGGAAGCGGCTGTGGCGCAATGGATAGCGCACCCGTTTACCATATGAGAGGCCCCGGGTTCGCTTCCCGGCGCCTCCTTGTGAGGGCAGGCCGGCTCGCGTGGCGCCGTGGGCTGATGCAGCAAGACCTCACAGCAAGGGAGAGATAAGCAGACACAGAGAAGACACGCAGCGAATGGACACAGCAACACAAGCAGCAAGGGGGGGATAAATAAATAAAAAATAAAATAAATTAAAAAAATCTAAAAAAAAAAAAAAAGACATATGAATGTCTTACTGTTAGATAATTGTGTATGAAAGAACTGTAGAGTCTAAGGTAAACAGTATTTATACCCAGAAGTAGTAAGATCCTTCTTCTCTCATTCTGTTAATAGGAAAATTGAGTCACTCTAGTCAGTAGTTGTGCTGAGTATCGGCTTTTTTATTTCATTTATTATAGTGTACTAAAGGCTTCAAATTCCCCTCGTGGTTGACTTCCACTGTCATGTGCTGAATGTGAGACTTGAGTGCTGGAGGAATTCTCTCCATCTTCAGACTTCAGCATGTCCTTCTTACCTGTGCCACAGAGATGTCTCACAGCACACTCCTCTCCCACAATAGTAGATTGCTCTTGTGCAGTACTATGTGCAAATCTTGTAAACAGGGTAGGCAGATTTCTCATGTCTCCTATTCCTGTATCATTCTGGGTCAGGTACTATGTGTATGAGTGTCAGGTTGAGACATTGTCAGCATTCTTGTCTTTCTCTCATAGCCAATACCCTCTGACCTTCTGCCTCCTAGTTTGTGCTGAGTTCAGAGGATAGGCAGGCTTCCAGTCCAGCTCCCAGTGTTCACAAACTCCTACATTGTACCAGTGAAGGTGTCTGGACTAGCAACAACTGGTTTCTTTCTCAGTTAGTAGAGGTTGCTAAGTAGGTGATCTCCAGCCCCTCCTCCAGGAGCATTTAACATGTCCCTGGTATCAGTGCAGAATCCACCCTGATATCTACTTTTGTGTTAGTTAAAATACGCATTAAACGAATTTAGTGTTCGCCAACCATCATTTCACTGACATTTTCCTCCTGTCCACTCATATTTGAATGAAACTGAGCTTTTAGATTAGTAGTTCTCAACTTTAGTGAGCATCAAAAAAGCCTGGAGAGTTTGGTTACAGAGAGCTTACTGAGAACCACGCCCCCCCCACACACACAAATTTTCTGATTCAATGGGTTAGGTCAACAGTATGAAATATATGTTACTATCAATTTCCCATTGGTTTTAGTCTGGAGACCACACACTGGGAATCATTGCCATAAATCAGAGTCAGCAAACTGTAGCCCAAGGGCTAATTTGTAAAGCCTCCTCTTTTAGTAAATAAAGTTTTATTGGAACACAACCATTTGCATTGAATCAGGTTGTTAACATCTACAAATGATCTTAAGGATTTTGATTGTGTTTGCTTTGAATCTATAGGTACATTTTAGGGAACTGCCATCATAAATGTTTAAATCTGAAATAGATGCTAATAAATTGTTTAACTTTTGTTGTTTAAAAACCCTCCAGTATTCTAGGCAAAAATACCTAGTTGCCTATTAAGGATAAAATATCCTATCTAGAATCACATTCCTCAACCAAATAAGGTAAGGCATCAGTGGAGCAATGTTATTAAAAGGCTCAAGTAAGGACATGTAAACCAAAGAATTTGTGTATAAAATTCTCTTCTTCTACTCTCCAGGTAATAGTAAAACAATATTAAAAAATTTTAAACCTTAAAGAACTCATGGAAAAGTCCTTTCTAAGGAATCATACAAAACAAACATTTTTTTAAGGGCCAGATAGAAAACATTTTTGGCTTTGCAGACCCGATGGTCTATTACAGCAACTAGTCACCTCTACTGTAAAGCATGAAGGCAGTCATAGAAAATATGTACTTAAATGATCAATTTAAGTTGATCTTTTACAATGATGACAATGCAGGCTATGGAGAAAGAATTTTCTTTTCAACTAATGGTAGCTGGAAAACTGAATATCATTTTTAAAAAAGGACATAAACCCTTTGTTCACATCATACACTAAAATTTATTTGAATTGGACTGTAGAGTTAAAGAAAAAACCTAAAACTGTAAAATTCTAAGAGGAAAAGAGAAAGAAATCTTTGTGACCTTGAAGTTTGTAGAAATTTCATAGATAGAACACAAACTGCTAAGTGAGAAAAGTCATTACATAGTGTATGATTCAATTTACGTGAATTTCTAGAGAAGGTAAAATTATAGTGACAAATCAGATCATTGTTTGCCAGCTTCCAGGGATGATGGTTAAGGAGTTTAAACATTTTAAGGTTATGGAATTCTGCTATATTTTGTTTGCAATGGATTTAACTTGACTACAAAAATGAACATTTATCAAACAGTACATTTAATTTTATTATATGCATGTTATACCTCAATAAGGCTAGTGGGCAAAAAAAAAAATAGGCATGTGTTTTGGTAATAAAGAAATAAAATTGTATTGATTTATAGATAACTTGATCATATATGTATAAATTTAAACATGTTTGTACTCTGTGATGTAGGCATTTCACTCCTCGATATATACCAGAGAAATAAAAATATTTGATGACAAATAGACATGCCCAGGATGTTTGTAGCATTCATAATCACAAATTCCAAAAACTCTAAACAAGTATAATGTGTACCAAAATGTGACTGACTAAACTAATCTATGAAGACAGAAATCAGAATATTGTTTTCCCTTGGGGAGATTGACAGGGGAGGGCACAATTAATATTTCTGGATTGAGAAATGCTTTCTTGTTGATAGTACTGTGTGGCTTTATATGCATTGGTCAAAACTTACAGAATTATACAATTAAGATTTGTGTGCTTAACTATATGTAAATTGTACCACAATAAAAACATCTACAAGTTAAAATATAAATTAAATTTTGGTGATATATCTAGTATTCCAAGTTGTCTTGTAAATATTGGATTTTACTAGGATTTTTGTTTACTTCGAGCATTGTCTTTCAGAGTATTTCTCTCTATGGAAATTTTGTAACCCTATAGTCTACTAACTGGAACACATTAGAGAGTATGTATGAAGGGGTATGTAACATATGCCTTTAAGTTATTGTCAAAAAATATATAAAGTGCTTTGTAAACATTCCATTCAAAACAGATTACTAAAAGTAAAATCTATGCTTGCAGAAATAATAATAAAATGTTATAATTTTTTGTCTTTCTGTGGCATGTTGTTTTACCTACCTTCTTATTTCTTATTTCATTGGCTGAATTGACCAGCTCATGTTGCTTATAACAACTTCCTTTGGATTTTATCAGCAGTGATTTTTGTGCAGCAACCAATTCTTATATGTCTAAGGCATATTTTTATGACAAGCAAAATATGCATTCTTTACTGATTTCTCAATTAAATTTTATTACTGAAAAAATGTTTTTGTGTAAAATATGTATACATATATATAAACATATGTATATCATTTCTTTTTTACATTATTTACCTGAAATCATCAATTTATCCCTGTAGTTGTTAGCATAAAGTCAAGAAAGATATAGAGAAGATTAGTGCAGGTGCCTATATACCCAAATTCTCAACAATTCAACTACTTATAAGAGGTTTCTAAGGGATGGAAAGTCTGGAAAAAATCCTGTATGGATCCCAGCTTTAGTAAGCTGTGATGGATGACTAACAACTTAAGAAATTTTGCTTCTTCTTCCTCATATACAGACTACAAGCTGATTTCTATGGACATTTATACATTTCTCTAAGCCCAGAATCTAACCTTGGCCCTTGAGATCAGATAATTGATTACAAATAATTAGATGGAA
The DNA here is from genome assembly GCA_029593785.1 of Cabassous unicinctus. NCBI lineage: Eukaryota > Metazoa > Chordata > Mammalia > Cingulata > Chlamyphoridae > Cabassous > Cabassous unicinctus. The sequence continues at coordinate 11,821 of JAQZBX010068623.1, read as the reverse complement.
ACATGGGAAAGAAAATATGGTGAAAGGGATGTCATTCTCTACATTAATCTTTTTTATTTGAGTAATTCAAAGAGATTTTTCTCCAAGAAATTGCATTACTGAAAACTTTGAACCAAAATATTTTCATTAGGATATTTTGCAATGATATTTTATGGAAATGACAAAATAAAGTTCATAGCCTCACAATGTAATATTATATTATCTGTGAAATGTGGGTTTGATGAAAAGTCTCAGGCAAAGATTTCTTCAATCAACATTATCTCTTGTCTTAACAAAAAGGGGGAGAAAAATGCTATCAAATAATTTGTATCTAAATATATAATTAAGGGAAGCGGGAGTGGCTCAGTCGATAGAGCCCCCGTTTACCATATGGGAGGCCCTGGGTTCGCTTCCTGGGGCCTCCTTGTGAGGGCAGGCCGGCCCGCGCGGCGCAAGGGGCTGATGCAGCGGGACCTCACAGCGAGGGGAAGATAAGCAGACACGGAGAAGACACACAGCGAATGGACACAGCAAGCACAAGCAGCAAGGGGGGGATAAATAAATAAATAAATAATTCTTTAAAAAAAAAAATAAATAAAATAAATATATATATAATTAAGAGAGAATCCATAAATGAAATCGTTCTATGGCTAAAAACCATAACCACATATAAATACTGACTTTCTGATAGGTATTTCTTATAAAATTCTGAAACAAACTTAAGTTCCAAAAAGGAAAATAGAATTATATATTAAAAATGAAAACCATGTTCATTCTTGTTAAAAAGAAATCCACTGTGAAAATAAAATCAAACCATCAGGTTTACAGAAAATCAATTACAAGCCATGTGATCTCCTTTCTGACATTTTGTACATACTCATTGAATCATTCAGTCCTATTTTTGAAGTGCTGAATATACATGTTATACCTATGTGAAAATCTTATAGTCAGTAAGTAAATTATAAATTATATTTTCATTAACAAGCCCATATTTTAAAATCTTAGAGGACAAGTAGTTGCCAGAATATTTTTTTAAGTTAACAGTAGAGCATTATTATTTTGCATATTATTTAAGAACACTCTTCAACATATTCCAAGGATATTAATTGATAATATAGAAGTATATAGCATTTTAATGAAATATATCAAATTCGATAGCATTTTTGTGTGCCCTCAGAGTTTCATATATCTCTTCCCTGGAATGAGGTCATGACAGTCACTATTACCACTGGCATCTTTCATGCCACAAACTTTCTACTGTGAGATTTCATCATATTGGATGCATCAAGGAAAGTACTAAATAATTAGATGGTAGATATCTTCACCTAAGATAACCAAATGTTACCACTGTATTGCCTGTGTCTTTGTTGGGGAAGAAAGAGAAATTAAATTTACAACTATAAACAATTCTAGTATGAGATTTCCAAGAAAATATCTTCAGTATTCCCATCCCAAATATCTAATTCCCACAGATGCCTAGCAGCCATCAGCGACAGCTTCAGAAACATGGCAGTTCTCAGAAATTACTACAATGTCAAAAGTACAGAAATGAATGGAACTCATCTCTAAGTAGAGGAAAGAAACTCAGACCTGGAAGCATCCTGCATAGCTTAGACCACAAATATCATACAAATATAGTAGGATTGGGTTGGGTGATTTCTAAGCCCCTTTTTAAAAATAGAGCATTTCTATTTTTTTAAATTGTTAATTAAAACTTACAAGTCCATGTAAGACATAATTTCCAGATTCTAAAGATAATTAGTCATGCAGTATTGACAGGAATGAAAAAAACTAAAAAGTAAGTCATTGAGCTTTTATTTTGAGATTACATATTTTAGTTCTTTTTGTTTGGCATTAATTTTCTAGATTTCAGCACTTAAAAACTTCCTGGCATGCTATACACTATGCCAATCGTTCACTCACTCATTCATTCAGTCATCAAATATTACTTGAATGCTGAAAATGAGCCAATCAGTGTGCTAGTTGCATGGAAAAATAAAAAATAATTGAAGGGCAGAAGTTGTCAGCACTGAGTTGGGAACATCAGTATATTTGAATACACATCATCTAAGGCCATGTAATAGAATTATAACCTCATTGGACAGAATAGTTACTGAGTACATCATCAGAAAATACAGAAGAACTATGTCCATGCAATTTTAATTGGTTACCAAAAGGTTATGACTATGATAATGGTCATAAAACCTTCTGAAAAGTTATAAGCTTTTTAAAAATGTGTAAATATGTATAAGAATAATTTAACAAATGCTTCTTTCTAGGAAAGGATAAATATGCAAGCTTTATAACTAGGAGGTACATAATTATTGAAAATAAGCAATACAATTTCCTAAAAGTTATTGGAAAGGCAAAGCAAGTCTCTATTCACTACACAAATAGGCAATTAATTCTACTCTCTATTTCAGATATGTGCTTTAGGAATTTAAAACCATATCCACTGTTGTAGTATGCACTATCAAACACCCTGAAAAATAGATCAACTTAAAAAAATAAGAAAGTCATTTATCTGAAAAGAATTTAAGACATTTTTATTTATTCTCAATCTGTGAGAAAAGGAAAATGGCTATTAACATACCTTCTTCCTTTGAAAGTTATTTTATGATCCTATCAAAAGATTAACAATATTGAAACAAATACATGCTTCATGCAAAAATCTTAGTTATAAAGAGATAAAGAGGCAAGATGGTGTCGGTTTAAGTGGGTGCTCACCATCTCTCTCGCAATAGACAGCTGATTGGGGAAAGGATCCTGCCCCAGTGAGCTGTTCTGGGAGCCCATGGAGGAGAGGGTACCTTTGGGGCATCGATATGGAGGGATCTGGATAGGGAGATAAATTACTCAAGATAAAACCATGAGTTTATAGCCCCGTGCCTGGAAATCACGGATGGCTAAGCTCCACCCTCAAGGCAAAGGGCCAGGGTGAGCTCTGACTCTCGCCGGCCACCCAGTGAGAGGGAGCATTCTCCAAGTGTGGGAGAGTTCTGGCAAAGGGTGGAGAGGGGATTCCTTTCTGTGGGTTTGGTTCCTGGACCCCTTTTGAGCTTTGGGGAGCACACCAGCTGGGTCGAGATGGTACCAGGCAGAGGGGAGAGGCAAATCTGTTGAGGAAGTCTGATTTACCTAGCCATCCTGCATGCAGAAACTTGGCCTGGGAGAGGGCGGAGTCAGCCAATTTAATAATTCTGCACTGAGGGCTATCAGAATTTCAACTCCTCTGAGGGAGTCAGGCAGTGGGAAGAACTTAATAAATTTCCAAGAGCCTATTTAGGGTCCCATGGGAAGAGGGAGTGGTCTAGAAGGGGGGTGAGAATCATTTCTTTGTGGTGAATGCAGTCATTAGGGTCCCACTTGAATTTCAAAAGGGAGCTCAACCTGACCAAGAGAGGGGAAGGGGGATTTACTGATACAGCTTGCTGAATCCTGCTGCCCTAGGAGAATCAAATCTACCCAGGGGAAAGTGACTGAATAGCTTTCTGAAGAGCTTACTGACCCAATTAGAAAGGTAGCTCAGTGGAGGAGTTTCAGCCTTGAATATACGAGGTCCGTAGTTTGATTCATGGCTCATGGCTCCTCTAAGAGTGGCAATCCACTGGGATATCTAATATCCAGCTGATACTCTAGGACAGGGAAAACATAGACATTATTTTTGTACTACCTTCTTTTAGGTCCCTTATTTTTCCAAAAAAAAAAAAAAAAGAGAAATTAACTTAGTTTACAAACTAAAACCTGCCTCAAAACCTGCAGAGAGAAACCTGCAGGGTAATTGACTGATGAACACAGGCAGACTACGAAGCTTCACAAAGGCCCAAGAAGGAATGCTGTTCTTCCTAATCTTTGCTTGACTGCCTGCTTTTGTGTAAGTTTGGGTTTTTTTTTTTTGTTCCTTGTTTTTCTTTCCTCTCCCCCACCACTTTTTTTTAAAAACAATTAGGTACAGCTAGCTTGTTTCTTCTTTGCTGTGCTTCTTCTTCCTTGATTTCCCATTTTCTGTGTATACTGATTTTGTCTACCAACACTATCTCTTTTCCTTCCCTAATCTTTCTATCTTCTGTATTCTCTTGTGGTTCTTACATTCCACCTTTCTTTATTTAGTCCTCAACTTTTCTGGTTTCGATTTCTATCTTGTCTATACTGTTTTCTTTATTATTATTGTTATTATTATTATTAACTTTTTTCTTTCTGTATTTTCTTTTCTCTTGCTCTTTTCATCATCATTCTGGCTTTTTAAATCATTCTATACATATATATATATACAAATATATTTTTTTATATATTTCATTGTAAGTACTCCACATTTTTATTCCTATTACTCTACACTGCTTACATGAGTTAAATATTCATTTTACTAAGTCTTATATGGTACCTCTTCTAAATTTTATTATTATTATTACTATTATCCTTTTTCTTTTCTTACCTCTTTCACTTTCTGTGGCCCTAATCTTTTTCCTTCAAAGAAACATAAAAAACAGCAAGGAAATAGAACAAGAAGAAAAAAGTGTCAAAGACAAAACTTAACACACACACAAAACAAGAAGCTAAATAAAACTCTAGAGCAGAGAGAGAGACTAATCAACTGAATAAACCCATCAAGAGAAAAAGGTGACCAGAGAGCAACAAAAAATTACAAAACATACTAAGAAACAGGAATACATGGACCAGTCCAATGAACAAACTAAAAACCAGGAAGAGGTGCAGAACATTGAACAACTAATCAAAGCTGTCCAAGCAAATATCATGGACCAACTTAATGAAGTGAAGGAAGAGATTAAGGATATTAAGAAGACACTGGGAGAACATACTGAAGAAATTGTAAACATACATAAAAATATAATGGATATGATGGTTGATGAATGGCACAATCCAAGAAATCATAAAGACACTCGAATCACATAACAGCAGATTTGAACAGGCAGAAGAAAGATAGTGATGTGGAATCAAACAGATAGTAGAACAGATAGATAAAAATATAGAAAAAATCCAGCAAGGACTTAGGGATTTAAATAACAACACAGAGCATACAAACATATGCATTATAAGCATCCCAAAGGGAGAAGTGAAGAGAAAGGGAACAGAAAGAGTTGATGGAAATAATGGCTGAAAACTTCCCAACCCTATTGAAGGAGATGGATGTACATGTCCAGGAAACACAGCACACCCCAAACAGTATAAATCCCAACAGGCCTACTGCAAGACGTATACTTGTAAAAATGTCCAATGCTCAAGTCAAAGAGAAAATACTCAAGGCAGCAAGAGAAAAGAGAACCATCACATACAAGGGAAGCTCAATAAGATTAAGGGCTGATTTCTCATCTGAAACCATGGAGGCAAGAAGGCAGTAGTATGACATAGTCAAGGTACTAAAAGAAAAAACCTTCCAGCCAAGAATTCTCTATCCAGCAAAGCTGGCATTCAGAAATGATGGAGAGTCCAAAATATTCACAGATAAAAAGAAATTAAGAAAGTGTACCAATAAGAAACCTACACTTCAAGAAATATTAAAAGATGTTCTGCAGGTTGAAAGGAAAGAACAAGAGAGAGAGAGAGTTGGAGGAAAGTGTACGAACAACTAAAAAGACAAAAAGAAAATAAAAACAACATATGACATACATAAACCCAAAGAAAATATGGCTGATGCAAGAAATTCCTTGAGAATAATAACACTGAATTTTAATGGATAAAACTTATAGACACAGACTGGCAGAATGGATAAAGAAATATGACCCTTGTATATGCTGTCTACAAGAAACCCACCTTAGACCAAGGGATTCAAGGAAGCTGAAAGTGAATGGCTGGGAAACAATTTTACAAGCAAACAATAACCAAAAAGGGTGGGAGTAGCTATACTAATATTGGACAATATAGACTTTAAATGCAAAACTATTGTAAGAGACAAAGACGTTCGTCTTTGACACTATATATTTAAAGAAGAAACAGTCATAAACAATTACAGTCCTAATCAGGGTGCCTCAAATTATATGAGGCAAACACTGCAAAAACTAAGTGGAGAAATAGATGCCCCTACAATTATAGTGTGAGAATTTAATATACCATTATCACCATTAGACAGAACATTTCAACAGAGAATCCATAAAGAAGCAAAAACTCTGAATAATACATTAGAGCATCTGGACCTAATAGACATATACAGAACACAACACCCAAATACAGTGGGATATACCTTTTTCTCGAGTGCACATGGATCATACTCCAAGGTAGACCACATGCTAGGCCACAGAACAATTCTCAATGAATTCAGAAAGATTGAGATTATACAAAGTAATTTCTCTGACCACAATGGGATGAAATTAGAAATCAGTAAGGGCCAGAGAACCAGATTAGGCACAAAGATATGGAAGTTAAACAACACACTCTTAAACAGTGGATCAAGGAGGATACCTCAAGAGAAATCAGTAACTACCTTGAAATGGATGAAAACAACACAACATATCAAAACCTATGGGATGCAGCCAAAGCTGTACTGAGATGGGAATTCATAGCCATAAATGCAAATATCAAAAAAGAAGAAAGAGCTAAAATTGAAGACCAAAGTGCACAACTGAGGAATGGAAAAGCATCAACAATCTAGCCTCAAAGGAAGTAGAAAGAAGGAAACAACAAAGAATAAAGCAGAACTAAATGAAATAGAAAATAAGAAAGCACTAGAAAAAAATAAAATAAATAAATAAAACAAAAGCTGGTTCTTTGAGAAGATCAATAAAATTGACAAACCCTTAGTCAGACTAACAAAGAAGGAAAGAGAGCAGGAGCAAACACACAAAATAAGAAATGAGGAAGGGAATGTCACCACTGACCAGAAATAAAGAGTATCATAAGAGGATACTTTGAAAAATTATATGCCTTCTTTTGAGGGATAATTTAAAGGAAATGGACAAATTCCCAGAAACTCACAAGCAGCCTACATTGACAAAAGAAGAAATTGATGAACTCAACAGTCTGATTACAAGTAAAGAGATACTCAGTCATCAAAAACCTTCCAACTAAGAAGAGCCCAGGACCAGACAGCTTCACAAGTGAGTTCTACCAAACATTCTGGAAAGAACTAACTCCAATCCTGCTTAAGCTCTTCCAAAAAATTGAAGTATAAGGAACACTGCCTAAGTCATTCTATGATGCCAACATTACCCTAATACCAAAGCCAAACAAAAATACCACAAGAAAGGAAAATTACAGACCAATCTCTCTAAAGAACCTAGATGCTAAAATCCTCAACAAAATACTTGCTAATTGCATTCAACAACATATCAAATGAGTTATACACCATGACCAAGTGTATTTCATCCCGGGTATGGGAGGATGGTTCAACATAATTAGATGGTTCAACACATAAATAGATTGAAATTAAAAAAAAAAAATCACATGATCATCTCTATAGATGCAGAAAGAGCATTTGACAAAATGCAACACCCTTTCCTGATAAAAACACTGCAAAAGATAGTAATAGAAGGAAACTTGCTGAACATGATAAAGATATATGAAAAACCCACAGCTAACATCATCTTCATTGGTGAAATCCTAAAAGCTTACCCTCTAAGATTGGGAACAAGACAAGGATGCCCATTATCACTGCTCTTATTTAACATTATGTTAGAAGTACTTGCTCAAGCACTGAGGCAAGAAAAAGATATAAAAGGCATCCAAACTGGAAAGGAAGAAGTAAAAATTTCCCTATTTGCAGACAACATGATCCTATATATAGAAAGCCCTGAGAAATCTACAAAAAAGCTTCTAAAACTTACAAATGAATTTAGTAAAGTCACAGGCTATAAGATTAAGGCTCAAAAATCAGTAGATTTCTGTATAACAATAATGAGCAATCTGAGGAAGAAATCAAGAAAAAAAATACCATTTACAATAGCAACTAAAAGAATCAAATACCTAGGAATAAATTTAACTAAAGATGTAAAAGACTTATATACAGAAAAGTATAAAACACGGGTAAAGGAAATCAAAGAAGATTTAAATAAATGGAAGAATATTCCCTGTTCATAGATAGGAAGACTAAACATCATTAAAATGTCTATCCTACCCAAACTAATCTACCGATTAAATGCAATCCCAGTAAAATTCAACACAGCATTTTTTAATGAATTGGAAATACTAACTACAAAATTTATTTGGAAGGATAAGATGCCCCGAATTGCCAAGGACATATTGAAAAAGAAAAATGAAATTGGAGGTATCACACTACCTGACTTTAAAACATACTACAAAGCTACAGTGCTCAAAACTGCATGGTATTGGCACAAGGATAGACATACTGACCAATGGAACTGAATTGACAGTTCTGATATAGATCCTTGCATATACAGTCACCTGATATTCGACAAGGCCACCGAGCCCACTCAGTTAGAAGAGAATGGCATCTTCAACAAATGGTGCTTGGAGAACTGGGTATCTATATCCAAAAGAATGAGAGAGGAATACCATCGCACACCTTATACAAAAATCAACTCAAAATGGACCAAAGATCTAAATATAAGTACCAAGACTATAAAGACCTTGGAAGATAATGTAGGGAAGCATCTACAGGACCTTGTAATAGGAAACGGTTTCATAAACTTCACACCCAAAGCACAAGCAGCAAAAGAAAAAGTAGATAAATGGGATCTCCTCAAATTTAAAAACTTTTGCACCTCAAAGAAGATTATCAAAAAAGTAAAAAGGCAGCCTACCTAATGGGAGAAAATATGTGGCAACCATATATCTGATAGAAGTCTAATATGCTGCATATATAAAGAAATCCTACACTTCAAACTTAAAAAGACAAACAACCCATATAAAAAATGGGCAAGTGACCTGAAAAGACACTTCTCCAAGGAAGAAATACAAATGGCTAAAAAGCACATGAAAAGATGCTCAGCATCACTGGCTATTAGGGAAATGCAAATCAAAACTACAATGAGATACCATCTTACAGCCATTAGAATGGCGGCTACTAAAAAAATAGCAGACTGTAAGTGTTGGAGAGGATGTGGAGGAATGGGAACCCTCATCCACTACTGGTGGGAATGTAGAATGATCCAGCCATTGTGGAGGACAAACTATAGAACTTCCATGTGATCCAACAATTCCACTGCTGGTTATATACCCAGAAGATTTGAAAGCAATGACACGAGCAGATATATACACACCAATGTTCATAGCGGCATTATTCACTATTGCTAAAAGTTGGAATCAACCCAGGTGCCCATCAACAGATGAATGGATAAACAAACTGTGGTACATACATACAATAGAATATTACTCAGGTGAAAGAAGGAATAAAGTGCTAACACACAGGATAACATGGATAAATCTTGAGACCTTATGTTGAGTGAAGCAAGCCAGACATTGAAGAATGAACAGTACATGACCTCACTGATATGAATTAAGGAAATTGAGCAGTCTCAGAGAGCTGTTTTCTGGAAGATAGGTTTACAAGAAATAGAAAGAGAAGAGAATGTTGTGAGCCATCACCCATACGGACGTAACCTATGGTAAGATGAAAGAGTTAGTTGCATTTTGAAGGGATAGAACAGGAGGGTAGTGATATTATGGGGTTGGGTAGTGCAGGGTTGACAGACGGGTAGATTGGGAAGGGTGGGTTAGAGGATCCAAGGTACTGGGGGGAAGGGGTTGGGAGAGGGACCAGGCAAACACTGGGGATTTGCAGGTATGTGATTGAAAGTACAAAGTTGGGAATGCTCTTATGGCAATATGACAAGGAAGGGATGCTGGTTTAGGGTGTTGGTTGGGGGAGCATTAAGGGCAAGATGCACCTGGAGCAGGCTTCTAGGGAGTGTGTGAAGGATCATTTTTCATAATGTGTTGTATCAGTGGGTGGAGACCACATAATGAGTGGGAAAGAGTTCCACTCCCATCCTCAGGAGGACCAATTTGTGCAGAAATAGACAGGTGGGAGTCTCTCAAGAGCAAGAGTGGTTCCTAATAGGGGAGGATCAACCAGTGTTTCAAGACCTCAGTCTTGTTGCATGTAACTATGAATCTTGTCATCCAACGAGTCAAGCCAGGGAGTTGCCGTGGACCCTGGGAGGATGGGGAGGGAGGAGTAGAATGGATTGAACAGGGGGTATTTAATGGTCAGTGGAATTGTTCTGCATGATCTCACAGTGATGGACACGAGACATGGTAAATATCATTAAAATTTGTAATAGTGTGTGGCCTGAAGTGTAAACCATAGTGTAAACCACTGACCGTGTTTAGTGGCTATATTTCACTATTTGTATATCAGTTATAACAAAGCTACCATCCACATGTAATAAGGTATTAATTGGGGGGTGGAGAAAGGGGGAGGATGTTGGGTATATGAGAGTCTTCTGTATTCTGTGTGTGACTTTGCTGTGACCTAAAACTCCTTTGAAAACAAAATGAAAAATAGTGAGACACTGGGGAATGAGTGGGGGAAGGTGCCACGGTACAGACAGAACACCAGATATTTCAGTGATGAAAGGCAAAATGTCAAAAAAAAAAGTTTTTTTAATATTTTTCATTTTTTTTAATATCCCAATATTTTAATTTTATTTTATTTTAAGTTTTTTTTAATTTTTATGTATTTTATGTCTTATATTTAAACTTATCGTTATTATTTCAATTTCCTATTTATTGTATTTGGTTATTATAATAGCTTCATCTTTGAAGAAGCTTTGGATCACAGAAGGTTTACAACTGGGGTGGGGGAGGATCTTTCGTGTGGGGTGTCAGGGACAGGGAATGCATGGGAGGAAGTTCACCTGAGCATACATACAAGGTACATAAAAATGTTCAAATGTTCACAGGGCATTGTCATGGTGGGTGGAGACTCAAATAATAAATGAGAGAATACTGAATTCCCATCCTGGAGAGCTCTGCCAAATTCTCTAAGGGAGCAGCAACATTCCCCTAAGTGCAGGGGCAGTGACTGGCAAAGGAGAATGATCCACTGATGGGTCCTAGATATTGATGACTAGGCTTATGAGTCTTTGCTCTTGAAATTGAAACTTAGCCCATTGTTATGGGGTGCCTAAGGGTTGCCTCCTGAGAGCCTCCTTGTTGCTCAAATGTGGCCTCTCTAAGACAAATATAACATATGAATGCATTGCCTTCCCCAAAATATGGGACATGACTCCTGGGGATGAGCCTCCCTGGCACCGAGGGATTGCTACCAAGCACCAAATAACAATGCAACTGGAAAAAGACCTCAAATAAAAGGGGGAAAAGGTAAAGACAAATGAGTTTATATGGTTAAGAGACTTCAAAGTGAGTCAGGAGGTCATCCCAGAGGTAATGCTTATGCCCATCTCAGCAGGATCTCAAAGATTTCCAAAGTGGATACCACCCCAAATAGTGGGGCTCCTGGGTGGAGATACCCAGGGCCTATGCTCAAGGCGGATAGCTCTGGAGTTTGGTGCCTTGCCAGTGGGCCCTACTTTGGAGTTTGTGCTCCTGAGAGTGACAGAGTTGGACTCAATTATGTCTTCCCTGCACATGGCACATCTGTCCATTCTATTTAAACCTATATTTGGTGCTGGAGTTTGTAGGAGTATGTCCAGAGACTCGAGTCTTTGGGCTGTCCATGTGCCAGCTGGGCCTGGAAACTTGGTGGAGCTGCAACACCTACTCTACAGCTCTTTGGACTCACCCAGGACAACTGGCGGGGAGATGATGATGGACAACAGCCATCCCAGAGAATGGAGAGAGTCTGCTTCTGCAGGCAGGATATTCCCATCTATCTTCCCCATGGGATATAAGTCCCATTTCAATTGGAGGTGGAGTGGACATCACCATCCCAGAATCCTCAGGATTGGGGGGAGAGCTATGGACTAGA
>JAQZBX010068622.1:0-15721 GCA_029593785.1 Cabassous unicinctus | reverse complement strand
AAAAATTTTTATTTTTTATTTTGAGACAATAGAAGACATTTGAGCATCAATTGGATATTTGATAATGTTAAGGCTCTTGTCAGTTATTTTAGGTGTGATGATGTGGGAAGCTGGGCAATTTGAATTATAGTTTGTAGAAGATTCCAGCACCAATAATTAAAGATTAAGGGTATGTTAAAGCATCAGGGGCAGGACTAGGGGTGGGGTCGAGAGGACCTACTAGAGAAATCAGTGCCTGATCATAGTGGGATAGCTAACATTTAAACACGTAACCATGTAGGCATTGTGCTAACAGCTTTTTACACCGATTCTCTTATTCCTCAGAGCAACCCTTTGAAGTAAGTTCTGTTGTTGCCCCCATTTTATAATTGGGCATCTGAGGCTAGTGAGCTTAAGAAATTTGCCGTGTTACTCAGCTTGCAGATGGTGGAGCCAGCATTCAAACCTGGGCTCTGACCTCAGAGCCCAGGCTGTTACTCACTGTGTGATTATGTCTCCCTAAAGGTACTGTCAGTGATAGAGGCAATAGCACAAAAACCAAAAGAACTATTTCCTCCATTTTTATTGAGGAGCGTACTATGGAATTGCAACCCCCAAATCTTTTGATTTGTAGGTTGTAGATGTTAGCTACCTCTCAATGTGGCTAAAGGATTAAAATCAATGTTGTCTTCATAGTTGTCAATAAATGTTATTTCATTCTGAATTTAAATAGTGATAAAAGTATAGCATATTTTAGACCTGATGAAAGAGCTAGATCTTTGTGACAGATCGTATTTTCCTAAATGACTGCAGAGATAACTCCCACCCTACATGCTCTTCTTACAATGTGACTTTGACATCCCTCCCATCAACAGGTGGGGTCTGTGTTCCCTTGCCTTGAATTTGAGTGAGGATTTTACTTAATATGGTAGAAATGGTGCTTGTCTCTCTCCCTGGGGCTTGTTTCTTTCTGGGCTCAGCTGCTCTGTTCTCTTCACAAGGTCAGCTTTAGACTATCAGGCTCATCTCTCTTCCTGGGGCCTCTGCTGTGTCTAAATGAGCGTGCTTTCTTCCTCTGCCATGTCTTTTTCTGTGTGAGTGTCTGCCCACCAAGTAGACAGGGACTCAACTGATGTGGCTGAATCAAAGCCCTAATCTTAATTTAATCAAGTAAATATAACCTTTGAATTTAATACAGTCAAAGGGTTTCACGCCCAGAGGAACCGACCAGTTTACAAACATAATCAATATCTCTTTTTGGAATTCATAAATAATACAAACTGCTACACCAACCTTTAAGTCTTTCAGCTGAAGCCTCTAACATTATGGAGCAGAGATAGGCTTTCTCTGCCATGCCCTGTCCAAATTCCTGAACCACAGAATCCATGCACAAAATAAATGGTGGTTTTATGCCACTAAGTTTTGGGGTAATTTGTTACGCAGCTATAGTAACTAGAATAATATTCTTTTTCAAAGGACTTTAAGGTTATCCTTGTAAATGACCATTTTTTGAATACATGTTTAGTATGGGCCTACTGGAATTCAGCCCTGGAAATGCAAAGGTGAGTGGGACAGTCTGTTTCTTCAAATAGCACCTCAGCCAGAAAACTGCTAGATTAGCCTGTTACTCCTGTCTGCAAAGAGATTTCCAGGGAGATCCTGGTTGCTATGCTGGAGGGATCTATAATAAAATTTAGGACCACCAAACCTAAGAAAATATTATCACCCATGGGGGGAAAGATGACAGTGTGGTTTTTCTAAGGTCCAGGCAGTTTAATAAGTTGGAACTTTTTAGGAGGCAAACGTATATGAATAAAGAGGAACCAAGAGACATAATCTGGACTTTCAGAAGAACTTTAATAAGGTCCATATATGGTGGTTATTTCAAAGTCTCAAGGGAACCAAAGAAATTTACCTTACGTATAAAGAGCTATCTTTTTTTTTTTTTTTTTTTTTAGATTTTATTTATTTATTTATTTCTCTCCCCCCACCCCCCCACCCTAGTTGTTTTGTGCACACTGTTTGCTCTCTGTGTGTTCTTCTGTGTCTGTCTGTCTGCTCTTTAGGCGGCACTGGGAACCAATCCTGGGACCTTCTGGAGTAGGAGAGAGGCACTCAGTCTCTTGCGCCACCCAGCTCACTGGTCTGCTGCATCTCTTATTGTCTCTTCTCTGTGTCTCTTTTTGTTGCGTCATCTTCCTGCACCAGCTCTCCGCGTGGGCCAGCACTCCACGCGGGCCAGCACTCCGCACGGGCCAGCACTCCACACAGGCCAGCACTCCACACAGGCCAGCTCTCCACACAGGCCAGCTTGCCCCGCGGGCCAGCTTGCCTTTCACTAGGAGGCCTGGACCTCCTATATGGTAGACGGGAGCCTGGTTGCTTGAGCCACATCCGTTTCCCGAGCTGTCTTTAAAAAAAAAAAAGTAGAGATAAAGGGCTACTTCTGCAGTATTGGAGTTGCTAGTATGAAATAAGGAGTCCATGGAGAAACCTTAATGTTTGCAGTGACAATCTTATGTTAGGCTGTAACACACTAAATCCCTGGAGTGTAACTGTGGAAGATTTGGTGAGCCTCTTTGAGTGGGCAGAAAACCAATGTAGTGAATTTGATGTGCGGGTAAGAGTGCACTCAGGGTAATGTAAATGTTTGCAGGATGGTGGATCTAATCCCTGAAGATGTCCTTGGTGTAGTCGAGGCCATAAAGGTTAGGTGTGCTGGACGTTGTCAGATAGAACATTGTCGAAGCAGGGTGGTGGTGTGGAAAAGTACTGGGCTTGGGGTCTAGAGACCTGAGCTGGAGATGTGGCTCCATCCTTTACTAGTTTGCCATCTGCAAGCCTTTTGCTGCTCTGGGACATTACTCTGCCCCATAAAGTGGGGCAGCTACACCTGTCCCATCTGCCTCTTCCTTCTGAGTTCCTGTGGGGATCACATGAAAGAATGAATGTGAAAACTCTTGCTAAAATAACACAACATAACTACTCACAGTGTTTTCTTAATGGAAGCAAGACTGAAAACATCATGCCCTGGTTTAAAACTGGTGTCTGTGATCCTAAAATCAGAGTTGTGTAGAGTTGTGGTCTCTGTTCTAGCCTAAGGAAGCTGTGGAGGATTGGATAAGGTCCAGGAAAGGATCATTAAAATAATCACGAGTTGTAGTGGGCTATTCTTATCAGTTTGGCCTGTCTGACAGATGCTCTCAACTGGAAGGATGAAGGCTGAAAGGCAGTTTATGGTCAAGCTATTAAAAAATCATGAAGAGTAAAGGTAGCACAGGCTGATTTAGTCACCGAATCTTGTAATGCTAAAGAACTAGAAGGTTGCCCAGTGAAATTTGAAAGAGGCAAGATTCGTATAACTAAGCAGTACAGTGCTCCACAGCTAGTACTAAACTGATGAAACTTATTGTCCCCAAGGAGTAATTAATAGAATTTAAAAATCATAAATACTATAGCTTCAGGAAAGTTTTAGATACACTCATGGACCTTTATCTGTTAGGACAAACTTGGCTGTTTTGAGGTTTGCCTCTTAGTGAGTGCTCTCCTACACCCTGTCCCCTGGTGATTGGCCTAGGCAGGTTATTGGGCTGCATGACCAGGAGAGTCTCATCCAGTATGGCGGTTCAGGCGAGCTATGGCATCACCTGAGTTTCCTCTCAGTCTCTCTCATCGTGGGTAAGAGAGAGATGTATCAACCCAGGCACCCTTATCTGCATTTAGGTTGTTTCTTGAGATCTGTGTTTGGTAGGTGCCTTTATAATAGGCACCTACACAAATTTTGCCCAAGTTGAGACTTGTAAGCCTTTTTCAAAGCACAATTTCTCTAGTGAATCAAATTTGTATTACATCTACCACAAACCACTTTCTAATCATACACTGGAACCATGTTCAAATTCTGCCAAGGTGATTTTGTCTTTAGCGCAGTTTTGACTAACAAATGCCATATGATCTACAGCTTCAAAGCAATCCCTGTCAAAAATTCCAGCAGCCTTTTTTGCAGAAATGGAAAAGTCAGTTCTCGAATTTGTATGGAATTGTAAGGGATCCCAAATAGCCAAAATGATTTTGAGAAGGGAGAACAAGTTTGGAGGACTCTCACTCCACGATTTCAAAACTTTCTACAAAGATAGAATAATTAAAACATTGTGGTACTCTCATAAAGATAGACATATAGACCAATGGAATAGAATTGAGAGTCCAGAAACAGACCTACTCATCTCTGGCCAGTTGATTTTCAACAAGGGGAAAAACAGTTTCTTCAACAGATGTGCTGGGACAACTGGATAGCCACATGCAAAAGAATAGAGTTACCTCATACACAGAAATTAATGCAAATGGATCAAAGACCTAAATATAAGAATTAAGACACATTCTAAAACCTCTAAAACTCTTAGAAGAAAACATAGGGGTAATCTTCATGACCTTGAATTTGGCAATGGCTTCTTAGATATACATCAAGAGCATGAGCTACAAAAGAAAAAATAGATAAACCAGACTTCATCAAAATTAAAATTGTTTGTGCATCAAAGGACATTATCAAGAAAGTAAAAAGACAACCAACTTACAGAATCTGATAAGAATATATAAAGAACTCCTACAACTCAACAACAAAAAGACAAACTACCTGATTGAAAAATGGGCAAAGGACTTGAACATTTTTCCAAAGAAGATAAACAAGTGGCCAACATGCACATGAAAAGATGCTCAATGTCATTAGTCATTAGAGAAATGCAAATTTCACTTCACACTAGGATGGCCATAAAAGTTAAATATAGAGTTTCCATATGACCTGGCAGTTCTACACTTAGGTGTATACCCAGAGAAATTGAGAACAGGGACTTGGATATTTGTACACCAGTGCTCATAGCAGCATTACTTACAATAGCCAAAAGGTCAAAACAACCCAAGTATCCATCAACAAATGAATGGATAAACAAAATGTGATACGCACACACAAGAGAATATTGTTTAACCCTAAAAAGGAATGCTGTTCCTTTTTGCAACACATGGATGAACCTTGAAAACTTTATGCTGTAAAATAAGCAAAGGACCTAAGGACAAATACTATATGATTCCACTTATATGAAATATCTACAATAAGCAAATTCACAGAGAAAGTAGATTAGAGGTTACTAGGGAATGAGAGGAAGGGGGAATTGTTGCTTGGTGGGTTCAGAGGGTTTGTAAATTTTAGAAGTTGAGAAAAAAAAAATGGTTTGATTTTTTTTTAAGGAGGTACCAGGGATTGAAGCCTCATGTATGTGAAGCAGTCACTCAACCACTGAGCTACACCCGCTCCCCAGAAATGGAAAATTTTTTTTAAGTCTCTGCTAGTGGAGCTTTTGTTGTGACCACTTTCTAGCTTGCTTAAATCTAGAGTGATCTCATTACTACTCTGTGATTTGGTTTTCCAAGTTGTATTATTTCTACTCCATAACTCTTTGGAATAAGGAGAGTTTTAGGTATAAGTTGTTTCCATACACGTATGTAGACTAATTTAACCTGATGAGTCACTATTAGACAGATTATAAGGGGCTGTACGTTAGTACAGATTTAGCTTTCCAAAGAGAATTGACTTTAGGTTTATGATTTGGTTGATAAATTAACAGTAAATTCAGATGTTTTTAATCATCACTTATATTTTTTAAATGAAAAATGAATATTAACAAAAGACAGGCCAAAATGCCTTGTCTTTAAAGTTTAGGAACAGGTATATAAAACTCAAAGCAGGGAAAACAGATGTGGCTCAAGCAATTGGGCTTCTGTCTACCATATGGGAGGACCCAGGTTCCATACCCAGGGCCTCCTGGTAAAGGCGAGCCAGGCCCGCGACACGGCAAGATGATTAGGCAACAAAAGAGAGACGCAGGGGAGAGTCAAGGCGAGACATGACAGAAACCAGGAACTGAAGTGGCACAAGCAACAGGGTCCCTCTCTCCCACATCGGAGGTCCCCAGGATCGAATCCCGGTGAAGCGTAGAGGAGAAAAACGAGAAGAGAAGACAAAAAGAAACAGACACAGAAGATCACACAGTGAATGGACACAGACAGCAAATAACAGGGTGAGGGTGAGGAGGGAGAAAAAAAAACAAACTCAAAGCAGAATTTCCCAGTGTTAGGTCAGTTATCCAAATAGTGTGAGTTTAAAAACAAACTAGATTCAAATTTAGAGCTGGAAAGGATTTTAGAGGTTATCTTCAGTCTCTTCTTTTTGGTTAGTCATGAGAAAAATGAGGTTCAGAGAGGTTAAATGAGTTGCCCAAAGCCAAGTGACTACTTACTGGCAGAGTTGAGCCTTGAATAGTGATTTTGTGATGTCTTACTGGGTTTTCTTGCTGTAACTTGTCACTTCCTAATTAATGTTTAAAGAGACACTTTTTTTTTTAAGATTGAGGTTTTACATTGAGAGGAAGGACTTAATATTTATTGGACACCTGCTATTTGCTGTATATTTTTTAGTATGTTTTTTCATTGAATTCTTACATATTTCTGTGAAATAATACTAAATAGGCCCATTTTACAGATTAGGAAACAGGGGTACAGTAAGGTTAACAACTTGCTGAAGAGACGTGGTTAGTATTGGCGCTGGTATTTGAACCTTAGACCTTTCTGTCCTGCTCCTGCCATGATACTCCACTGTGGCTCATAAGAATAGTGACTCAAAGAAACCTTTTCAAGGGGTGGGGCAGGAGCGATGGTTATCTTTTTAAAAATACCCTTTTCAGACTTCTCACATATTCTGTAAAATGTAGAGATATACACAGATGTATGTAGAGAGCCTTTTTCAGCGCCCCCACAGCACTCATCAGCTGTCTGACTCTCTCCACATCTACTCTGGAAGGTAAATGGCATTTTCTAGTTGGACAGTCGAGGCCCAGAAAGGTTCAGGGACTTGCCCAGTTCCTTATCAGAAACCCACAGAGCCCAACTCCCACTTCCGCTCTTCCTCCCGTCTAGCATAGATTTCACCACTTTTGTTCTTTCCTGTCTTACACCAAGATTGTTTAAGTACTTCCCAAAAATAATGAGCCACGTGTGAATGTGTTCATTCTCCAGAATGAATCACTGTGAAAAAGGCCGTGAACCAACCAAAGGAGCATAAATATCTGGAATCAGAGAGACTCCCGAATATCCTGCCCCACGAATGGATGGATTCTTCTTTTTAAAAAGGCAACAGTGTGTTTGGCCTTGTGTGTCTCACTGTGCTCAGAATAGTCCTCTCTTGAAGTTGTTAATTTTCCCTTTCTTACTTCCCAAAATAGACCAAATGCTGTCCTCTCAGCTGGGCGTGACAACACATGCATTGAGAGGTGTGCTGTCCACAGGGAGCCCCTTTTGTGCCTGAATGTCCCCCCACACACACCAAGGGGAGGCTGAAGTAGCTCTCTTAGATTGCAGGGGTAAGGGAGCTGTCAGGATTCCAAGCGAGTGAATTGAGTGTTGGAGTGTTGCCAAAGTAACTTTAAGTTATCGAGAAAGATAAAAAGGGGAGCAAATGAACAGATTTGAGAGGAAAAAGGAGATGCCATAGTCTATCTTGTGTTTAGAGGAATTTATCATTTGGATCCTAGTCTAAAGGATACCTACTCTAAACTTCCTGCTGTTAAAAAGTAGCACTACCCAAACCCGGAAGCAGGGAGCTGCATGTTTTGGAATATTTCCCTGAAGAAAGGGGTCTGATCAGATGCTGTGAAAAAAACCTGACAAGCCATACAATGAAGGTTTACTCTTGTCTGATTCCCCATCAGTGCTGTGTCTCCTTTTTGTTTCCTTGGGTAGAAATAGCAAGGGATTGTCTCATTTATAGAAAGCTCAAGGAAGGAGGGCTTGGGCACTGAGATATTTAAAATCTGTGTTGGGACTCGGAAAGCCAAGAGATGCCTTCCAGAGTATTGGAGGAAGAGCCGAAGATAGACTGTTTACACCTTAAAAGGGTGAATTATGACAGGGTAATTTTTCTAGGGGACTCAGTTGAATGTGTTCTTACTTGGTATCCAGGTAGTCTTCACTTAGCGTCCAACCTGGGACTTGGGTGGGCCCTACCACTTCACCCCCCACGGTGGATAATTGCATTCGACCCTGTTGTGAGTCTCCAGGGAAGTATTCTAGTGGCCGAAGCCACGCTCTTGCCCATCCCAAAAGGTCAGGCCTAGGTTAGGCTCATGGGAGACAGTGTTGGGGAGAACCAACTGCTGCTGTCTGTGCTATTCTTGTTAGATGGATAAATAAAGGATTTCAGATTCCAGGGCTGCCAAACTGGCTTTCAGGGGTGCCAAATTCATTTACAGTAGCTTCCTGTCAACAGTGCACACTTATGTATAATACGTACCCGGCAATACCCGTTAGTCCCAAAGATCATTGTATACACTGCCTATTTAAAAAATAAAATAAAAATATATTTTAAGTGATACTCAGGGGCCTCTCAGGATGGTTTAAATTTATTGAGTGCTTTTTATGCATTATCTCATTTTGACCTCACAACTTTGAGGTGGCCACTAATATTATCTCCTTTGGAGTTAGATGGTACCAGGGGAGAGAAAAAAGGAATAAAAAATGAGTGAGGCTGATGAAGGAATAAATAGAAAAAGTTATTCACCTCTGCTTTTGTTATCTTTATCCGCTAATCAAAGACATTTTTAAAGGGGAAAAGTGTGGGAGAGGGAGGAGGTGGGGTATATGGGAATCCCCCTATGTTTTTGATGTATCATTTATGTAATCTAAAGCTTCTGTAAAATTAAAAAAAAAAATTTAAAAGAAATGTGTTCTAGTTGTCACTGTTTTTGCTTCTGAATTGAGCGTTTATATGTGATGCTCCTAGCATCTAGTAGGTCAGTGAGTGTGAATTTCCCTTTCCTTTCCTAAGGAGAGTATTTGAAACCCCTCTGTGTTTGGATTCTGCTGTATGGTTCTTTTTAGGGACATGACTGGGGTGGGGGCTGTGCTTAGGAACACTTTATAGGCAGGATGCTTACTAAGAGGTGTCCTCTAAGCAGACCACCAAAATGGAGACTTTCAAAGAACTATGTACCAGGCACTGTGCTGGGTCTGGAGAGAGAGATTAAGCAGAGACCCTGCCCGTAAGTGTTGCGATTGAAGAACGTGGGCCCAGAGTCTCAGGAGAAGGGCACCTAACACTGGGAGGAGTCAGCGATGGGGTGATCAGGAGAAGCTTTCCAAGGGAGGTGACATTTTAGCTGAATTTTGAAGTGTTTAGTTGTTGGAATTAGCCAGGAAAAAAGTATTGCAACAGAAGAATGACATGTGTAAAGGATTAAATGTGTGAGGCCATGCATACTACATTCAGAAAGCTGTGGGCATGCCTGGTACCCGAGAAAGGAGATTGGCGAGATGATGGCTCCAAGGAACCCCAGGTGGTTTGGATGGAGGGAGGAGGGAAGCGGAGCAGGGAGGAGTCCTAGATCCTCCAAAGGGAAGATGCCTTCCTCTCAAACACAGTTTATCCAAATTTGAAGGAAAACCTCTTTCCCAAACACATAATTTGTAATATATCTAAGGCAAAATTCAAAAGGTAGTTTCTCTGGCTCTCATAGGCACAAAATAGAGCACTTACAGGAGAACAGTGGGGCCTAAACAGCCTGGTTTGTGAGCTGAATAAACAAAAGATTGTGCCCCATTTGAAGATAACACCTTTCTGGCCCTACCTCCATAAAAGACAGCTTCTTATTTTGGAATATCAAGTATGCAAAGAGATGATATTCTAGTCTGGAAAAGGCCTATGATTAGATGCCACCACCAACGTCTACTCCCAAATTTCCTGCAGCTCTGCTGTGTGCTTGCACCAGGTGCCTGCAGGCCAACTACACCTGTGAGACAGATGGGGCCTGCATGGTTTCCATTTTCAACCTGGATGGACTAGAGCACCATGTGCGCACCTGCATCCCCAAAGTGGAGCTGGTCCCCGCCGGGAAGCCCTTCTACTGCCTGAGCTCGGAGGACCTGCGTAACACACACTGCTGCTACACTGACTTCTGCAACAAGATCGACCTGAGGGTGCCCAGTGGTGAGTGGACACCCTTGTTGGACTAGTGGCTCGTCTTGGACGGAGGGCACCCCTGTCATTTCATCCTTCTGTCCCCTTCCCCAATCCCTGTGTTTAATGATCGATCAAGGTGTCTTTCTGATGTTCCCCAGGATGATGGGAGAGGGTTCCTCCCAACTCAGGTTTGCAAATTGGAGGGTGAGGGAGACAGATGCTTTAAGTTAGTGTCAGGAGTGAAAGCTGGGTTTTGGATAGTGGCTGAACAGCCCTAGGCAGCTGGTTAAGAATGGAAGAGCCAGGCATGGGATCACTTTAGGACAGTGTGGGACAATCCCAGAGCTTTGTGAAGGGGGCTACTATGGTGAGAGTGATGGTAACCTGTGGTGAGGGGCTAAAATTAGAAGAGAGGGACAGTGGTCAGGCTGAGAAATAGGAAATACTGCCCTTTGCAAGCCTGCCATCCAGGTGGTCTAAGAAGGTGTTACTGGGGACATCAGTGGAGAGAGAGAGAGATTACAAGAGTTGTTACTATTTGTAATAACAGAGTAGAAACTGCAAGTTGAGGGAGTTGGGGTAGAAGTAGAACCATGAAAGGCTGTAAAATTACAACACGGGTTGTGGGTTTGACTGCTAGGAGGGACACCTGGGCTCAAGTTTGGCATTTGTGAGTAGTTTAGGCAGGCAGACTACCCCCATAGGACCCAAGAGATCAAGGGGTCCCTGCTCACGGCTGCCGTGGAAAGGGCCTTTTTCACTTGGGGGGCAGAAATAAAGCCACAGCTTTCCCTTGCTTTACTCTCTGTTCCTTCCCTCCCCTCTTATTTGTCCCAGGTCACCTCAAGGAGCCTGAGCACCCATCTGTATGGGGTCCCGTGGAGCTGGTGGGTATCATTGCTGGCCCAGTGTTCCTCCTCTTCCTCATCATCATTGTCGTTTTCCTTGTCATCAACTACCATCAGCGCGTCTATCACAACCGCCAGCGACTAGACATGGAGGATCCCTCATGTGAAATGTGTCTCTCCAAAGACAAGACGCTCCAGGATCTCGTCTATGATCTCTCCACGTCAGGCTCCGGCTCAGGTACTGCGTCCTCTGGGGCGTCCTGCCTGCCGTTTCCCAGCAGGGCGGAGTGTTTATGGAGGAGGCCGGAGGCCTGCGTTCTCTCAGCACTGAGTCACTGGGTTTCATAATTCCCCTTCTTTTGGAGTTGACGGGTAATAAGATAAGATGCCTGGTTCACAGGAAAGCTTGCCATCCCTGCGATTCCAAAGGTCAAGTGCAAAGCTCTCTATTCCAGAAACCCTGTGTCTCTTGGAGTCTCATACCCGTGGATCTATTAAAATTCAGCCGGTTCCACCTGAGCAATGGCGTGCTCAATTTCAGGGCCCCTTTTGAGAAACAGGAGTGTGCCGGATTCCTGTGAGGTGGTGACAGCTAATCATTGATCTCTGAGCAACCACAAGGGGAGTTTAAGGACATTGAGTAAAGCTTAGAGTTGGGATTTGGTGAATCATTGACTTGTACCAGTTGCCCAAGGGTGTTTTGGTGGGGGTTAAAATAAAGGCAGCCTGGGCTGCTGTGTGGCACCACACCATTTCCTGTACCACCTGTTATTAACTGAGTCTTTCTCAGAGGGAATTAAACCAAACACTTGACCTTGATATGAGAGCAGAATTTAGGGTAAAGGGAATTCGGGTTGTTCGGGCCTCAGGGTATAGATTAGCTTGTTATTAGATGTGCCCTTGATTTCAAAAGAGTCTTTTCATGAAGATAATTATTTTTGGTGACTGTGTTATTCCTTTCTTGTAAAAAAAAATATATATATATCTGTCTGTCTATCTATCTATCTATAGATATATATATCATCCTCAGAGATGACTGTTGCCATTCTAGCTAAAACATACAGGATATTATGTGAGAATTTTGTGTTTTTATGTATAATATCTCCATGCCATGTGACAAGACGATTGTTCTGTAGGTAAATTATGGCATCAGTCATAGTCAGACATCCTCCCTGAACACAAGGAATACTTTGAGCTGTGATACCTCCTGAGTTTCAGTGGTTTTGCCGTTATTAAGCTCTGTAGCCGAGAGCCAAAATGATGGATATATTTAAAAGCTGCATATTTTTAGAAAGAGAAAATGTATGACTTGTTCTTTGCTGAAAGAGGTAGGGTAGTAGTTAGAACTGCCTGGCTGACTCTGTGACTTGATTTGCTGCGAGCCACGGGTGTCTCCGGTTTTTGGAGTCTTTTTAAGATCAGGACCGGCTGAGGCTAGGGAAAGACCCTGGTGGTTGCGTAGTCATCTGGAGTGAAATGGCTGGTCACTTTCTCCCCGGGTGTTTCAGTCCATCTTTATTGCAGGATGTGCAGAGCTTCCCGGGTACTGGATTTTTAATCATGTGATTTTTGAAGAAATAAGTCCATGCTGCCTGTGTGACTTTCAATTCATTTTCACAAATACCTGAGTACCCTCTAGTGATACAGGTAAACAAAGATTAAAAAGGAGCTGGCCCAGGATTGGAGAGAAGAGCTGGGCGGGTTGTAGGGAAGGGTCTCACAGAAGAGGACACATTTAAAGGAGTCTTCAAGAATGAGGTGGAATTTTTAAGAGAGGTGAAGGAGGGCCAGGGAATATTGGAGGCCAAGAGAAACACCTTGAGTCAAAAGGACAAGGCATGAAGTTCATGATCTGTTTAGGGAACAATGAGGAGGCCAGCATGGCATGCTTGTGGAGAGGACGGGGTGAGGGGAGGCAGGCTGGGCCTTACAGATGAGAGGGGGCCCCTGAAAGTTTTTATGTGAGAAAAAGATGAATATGCATTTTTTCCTTTGGGAGGAATTCTGGCAGTGGTGTGGAGGATGGATTTGTTCATTTACCAACCTCCTCTTAGGGAAGGGGGCAGGGCTGTGTGTGGGTGTGCAGGGCAGGAGCGGGGCACACAGGGAGGCAGAAAAACCAGTTGGAGGTCTTTTTAAAGAAGGACCTGAACTAGGATGGGCTCAGAGGGGATGGAGAGGAGGGGTCTAATTTGAGAAACATTCTGGTGATTCTATACTGTTGTAGTTAAAGCCTAGACTTTGCTTCTTACTGCTTGTATGAATTTGAGAGTCACTTAACCTTCCTCTTTGGGCCTTAGTTTCCTTGTCTGTAAAATTGGTTAAATGGCAACATTACCCACCTTATAGGTGGTTGTAAGGAAATGAGATACTTTATGTAAAGCCCTTAGCACAGTGGCTAATAGCAAGCATATAGTAAATGGTGGTTCATGACTACCAGACCTAGGGATTAATGACAGATTTGTTTATCTCTCTTTATTTGGCCAAGGAGAAGAGAGTGAGAGAAAGAGAAGAGTCAGTCATGATGGTAAGGGTGATTGGATAGATAGGGAGACATTGAACGAGTCAAATAAGAGAGTAGGGTACTATAAAGACAGTAAACTTAATCTTAGAATAAGCATGGAAAATCCCCACCCTACATCTGGAGCTCAGGATCACCTATGAGCAGAACTTTGATCTCTTTGGAGAGCGGTAGGATTTCTTGCAGGGTAAGGCTGTGCGTCTCCTTCCTTGGGCCACGCAGCACTGCCCTCTGGTGGGTAACGAGCAGAGCGGTCAGAAGTGGCTCCCAGCTCAGAGGGCCTGCTTGCATCTCTCCTCTTCTGTCAGAAAAAAGCAAATGTGGGTGGACCGGCCCACAGGTGGCTGGCTGCAGAACTGGTAAATCTGGCCAAATGTTGACATTCAAATCAGTCATCCATACTAACTGAGAGGAGAAAGTGCTCAGACAAGGAGCCAGCGAGCATGCCTTTCCCTCTCTCTGTTTACTTCTAGTCGCCACCCTAGGTAGGTTACTGAGACAGGGTGCAGGGGCGACTGCAACTCCCTATGGTTAATGAACCAGAGTAGAATGGAGACACTGTGTTAAGGGCCTTTCCAGCGTCGCCATGAGCAGTGGGAGATGCCAGGTTAGCAGATGTACAACGGCAGGCTTCTCTCCATTCTTTTGCCTGCAGGACTCCCCCTTTTCGTCCAGCGCACAGTGGCCCGTACCATCGTTTTACAGGAGATCATTGGCAAGGGCCGGTTTGGGGAAGTGTGGCGCGGCCGCTGGCGGGGTGGTGATGTGGCTGTGAAGATTTTCTCTTCTCGTGAAGAGCGGTCTTGGTTCCGGGAAGCAGAGATATATCAGACAGTCATGCTGCGCCATGAAAACATCCTCGGATTTATTGCTGCCGACAATAAAGGTAAAGGGCTGGGTCTGGGTACAGGGTGTCCTGTTGCCAACAGCATTCCTAGATGCAGGGGTTACTGGAGAAATTGAATAGGTGTGTGGCAGCACAACTCTGTCTTCGTAGTTATTACTCAAAGAAAGAGAACAGGAACAAGATAATGGTTTTCAAACTTTCTTAAGACATAGAGCCCTTCATTTGGGAAAAGCTTACATAGACGCCCAGTTTATTAAGCAGCTAAACAAGAACCACCTCATCCTTCCTGTTCAATTTTCCTCCCCTGACACTTGCCCAAAGCCTACTCTGTAGCCCCTGCAGAGGTTCCAGTAAACTTATTTTGGAACTGCTGGAATGAGAAGTTGTGGCCTCAAGCCCTGCCTGGGAAGGACAGCACCAGAGGGCAGAAAAGCGTGTAGCCCACGCCCTGTGGCCTGGCCGGCAGCGTGCAGGCGTTCCTGGTGGGGCAGGTGCAGAGAAGGGATGGCCTGCTTCCTTCACAAGTGCCACCTAGTTTTTGGCCTGGCCTGGACCTGAGGTCCCTTATTACCTCCTTCTTCTCCCTTCTTTTTTTTTGCTTTAGTTTTTGGGTCTCTTGTGTGCCCAGGCACATCTCTGTTTTTGAGTACCTCACTGCCTAGTAAAGAGACAAACCAACAATTGATATAGGAGGTAAGCACCACCTGTTCCAGTGAGCACGAATTGGGGGTGGGGTGGGGGCCAGGAAAGGTTTTCCCAGAGAGGTCGCAGCCAAGCTTGATTCAGGCGAAGGTGGCAAGAGTTGGTCAGGGTCAAAAAAGCCAGTGGGAAGGACATGCAGACACGTGCAAAGGTGAGACATGTGTGGGAGCCTGCAGGTAACTGGGAGTGACTGCTTTGGCAAAAGATATGGACGGAGAGTCAGGCAGAGCAAGGTTCTGAAGGGTATTTTATTCTGAAGGTAATGGGAGTAATTGAAATTTCATTCACTAATTTGGCGACATTTCTTGGCTCCTGTGGGCCAGCTGCTTGGATCACACACACAACAACAAGGCATAGTCCCTGCCCTCACAGAGCTCTCAGTAAGAGGGGAAGATACCTGGGCAGGTGTGCACTTCAAGTGCAGAAAGGACCTCGAGGTGATCGCCTTATATTCCAGAAGGGTCTCTGGCAATTTTGACAGTTTGCTCCCAGGACACAGAGACTTTAGAAGTTCGTGTGTAGAAAACCTGGGGAAGATGCTCAGTATTTATTGTGCTGTGCTAAAACGTCAGCGCACTGCTCCTTCCTCACCTTGCCGTGGGGGCTTGTAATGGCTCTGGCTGTCCCCAGTCTGAAGAGTCTTGGACTCGCACTTCAGAGAAAAGGGGAAGGGAGGGTTTTTATTCCTTCTGAGTAAGGTGTTGCTTTTTAAAGCAGCATCACCTTTTGATAAAATTTAAATCTTATATGTACTTTAAAGGGTCAAGGGAAGCGGGTGTGGCTCAGTGGATAGAGCCCCCGTTTACCATATGGGAGGCCCGGGTTCG
>JAQZBX010068621.1:0-15721 GCA_029593785.1 Cabassous unicinctus | reverse complement strand
GGGCAGGGCATGTGTGAAATCAGTCCTCGCGCCAAGGGCCCCACATGACACGGAGGAGGGGGTTGTCACTACTGGGAGGCGGGCCTGGCGCCCGTCCTGTAACAGGAGGCCCCTCGTGGGTGTGTAAGCAGCAAGGGTGAGCCCTGAATCTCTGCCTCAGTTTGTGGGGCCACACCCAGTTTCTCCACCTTGGTTCCTCTTATCCCCTCCATTGTGCAAAGCTCTAAAAGGAGGGAGTGGCAGGGTGGGGTGGAGCTCTGTGATGCCAATGGCTATTCCAAACCCTGATTCAGATCATGTAATGAGATACAGCATATAAAGTGCCTCCGCTGAGTGGGTCCTCAAGAACTAGTAGCATCATTATTATCAGCTGCTCCCAGGACAGGAAGTGTCCTGCGCATTCCCTGTCCTCCGCCTCACCCCCTGCCTTCCCTCTCCCCTCTCTCTGAGTCAATACGGCTTCCAGGAGCTGAGAAGATTCTCTAGTGTCCTCTGCTTCCTTCCCCAGCAGCTCTGTGGGAGGAGGCTCGAGGGCCTGGAGACCTTGCCTACTGGCCACCACACCAGCTGATTGACCAGCCAGGCTACTGACTAGCTCCCCCAAGCCTGAGAAGGAAGCTATGCTTATTTTGCAGGCGCCCTGACCCTAGTAGATAAGCTGGGGAGGAAAGAATTTTGCCTACTTTAGAGTCAGAGACGACCAACACACATAGAATAGAGCCAAGGTTTGCTAATCCCTTGTTCAGCACTCTTTCTATAATCCTGTTCTGATGAGCCCAAGTCTGCTCGGGTTCATTCGGAACCCCTTTGAAGGGGTCCTGCCAGTCTGGGCTGGGCCTCATCAGGAAAAAAGCAGGTGCTGAGCAGGGACAGACTTTACCTGATCTCAGAGACTTTGATCAATGCCAAGATGGTCTTGTCAACACGGCAGCACGTGGTTTGATTGAAACTGCTTTGCTGTCCACAGATTTTTAATTTGACATTTCTATTCAATTTCCTTGCACTTGGGTGTATCTAATACCATCACTCGTTTTAGGCTGTTTCCTAGAGGGCAGAGGCTACTTCCATGGAACCCGCTTTAGGGCTTAAGCCCAGAGCCTTCTGTCAGGCTTTCAGAGAGGGAATGGGAGAAGGAGCCAACGCTTAAGCTTCAAACAGACCTGGGTTCAAATATTGGCTCTGGCACTTACTAGCTATGTGATCTGGGGAAAGTCACCTTAACCTCTTGAACCCTGGTTTCCTCATCTGTAAAATAGGGTGAGCATAAGCTGCCTTGAAGAATTGGTGTGAGGATTGAAGATGCTGTATGTACAGGGCCTGGAACTCAGAGCTCAAAAATGGCTGGGGATAGAGATCACCGCATCACCCTTGGCTGGCCAGTGGCCTCTTTGTTGTTGACCTGGGGCCACCAACATGCCCTCTCTGAATTCCCTGAGGAATTCATTGATTTTACGACCCTCTGGGTTAGTCCAGTAAACAATTATAGAATTCTCTTTCTTCCCTTTTGGAGACCAAAGGAATTGCAAGACAGGTAAGCCTTAGAGCAGAAGGTTCTAGAGTGGGCATCATGCTTAAACTCCCTGTGTAAACTCACGGCTCTGCCATGTAGAGCTGTGTGACTTTGGGCAGTCTCTTTACCTCTCTGGGTCTTGACCTGTAGGATGTCGTACAGCTCTACATTGTTGTGAGACTATCCTTGGCTGAAGCAGCCAACCGTGGGAGTGACCAGTTCCTGGAGGAACTGACCATTTTCTCCTTATCTAGTGGGACACTATGCCCCTTTACCTCACCTCCAAAGGTGGGAGTGTGTGTGGGTGTCTGGTTTTGAGTAAGGAAGCCCATCACACAGCCTTGGACTTTCTAGGGATGATGTTTCTCTGTCCAGTCACAAACCCAGACCAATCTGAGCCTACCTGGGTACCTGGCTCTTACTTTGCCTTCAGGAAGAGTGTTGTGATGGTGTCAAAAGGTAGCCTAGGGGGATGTTACACCCCCCTCCCCATCAGCCTCTATAGTCCCACTCCAAATAAACTGACAATCTAAGAAAACAATAATTATGTGCTTTTTAGGGGGCAAGTACAGGGTCAAGACAAGTCCTTTAGCTCCCCTTCAAATCCAATTGCCATTCCTAAACCTGTCCTCTGTACATCTTCAGCATCTGCCAAAGGAGCCAAGCTTTGAGCTATCCCCTGGAGCCTCAGCCCCTGCCAGGCCTGACCTTGGGGCCCTGTGTCTGCACTGACCTGCTTGCTACAAAAGCACCTTGGTTCTGATGGCACACAGAGCCACCGGCAGAGCCGGAAGAAGCCTCAGAGATCATCTACCCTACATTCCCTCTGAACAGAAAAGAAACCAGGGCCAGAAATGGGAAGGGACTTGCCCAAGGTCACACAGCTGTTAAGTGCCAGAGCCAGGTCTTGAACTTGGAGTTTTCTGACTCCAAGAGCTCTTTTTATGTCATCAGGCTGGCCAGGAGGGTCTCCCCTGCCCACCCTCACCTGGATCCCACCAGGCTTTTGAGATGCCACTCCAGCAACCTGAGGGAAGGGAGAGAGGTAGTGCTGTTTCCTGGGAGCCTTGCATCAGGCACTGGTGTTAGGCTCCCTGCTCCAGAAGTGGCTCCAATGGGCTGGCTGGGAAGCAGGAGGCCCTTAGGACCCAGAAGCTCTTGAAGCATCCTGCCCTGCCGGCTGCCTCTCACTGCTCACTGCAGTGGTTCAGGCTTCAGCAGCCTTGGAGAAGCATCAGCTGAGAGGAGCTATCACATGGGAGCCGGGAACTGCTCAGCAAAGGTAGGAGTTGCCGACTAGGCCAGGAACAGGAGCCAGATCCAGGGCCTGGTGGTGAGAGCTAAGGTTCCCCACAGAGGGGTTGCCTGGTATCTCAAGGAACAGCCCACTCTGTCCTATGTTTGGCAGTCTTGTTAGGAGATGGGCCCCCAGATATCCCAAAGGCAGAATTGGGGTGTGGGCATCTATGAAGCCTAGAGATGGGGGGTTGATCTCTTGCCGTCAGGAGCACCCACATCCTGCAGACAAACAGGACTCTTCATCTGTCTTGCTCCAAGTCATAGAGATGGGTCTCCTTAGGAATGGGTCAGGCCGATGGGCAACTCTGTGTCCTAGGCATGGGCAACTCTGAGGGGAGAGGTGCTGTAGCTCCTAGAAAGGCATTGGGGCATCTCGTCTGGCTCAGGTCCTTGGGATGGAAGCTCAAAAACAGGTGCTTGTGAATTCCAATGACACCTCTGTGGCGGTGGGCTGGGCACTTAATGCAGTCTTGGGGCAAGCCCATCTTGTGCCCTGAGACAAGGATATTTGTACTTGCCCATGCCCCTGCTAGAGGTCCAGCCCTCTGCCCCTCTGGAGGCAAAGCCCTCCAGGTACAGAGAGGTCCTGGAGGTGGGAGGGGGGTTGCTGGGAGGAAGCAGTGGGGGAACGGGGTAGAAGTCATGATGATAAGAGCTAGGAGTGGAGGTAGGCTCCCTGGGTTTTCCCCTATGAAACCGATACACCATGGCCCTCCCCTCCATAACCACAGTCCATCAGTGAGGGAGTGCCGAGAAGCCTAGTATATTGATCCAGCTGTTAGGAGGTGAATTGGAATCCTGGAAATTGGGAGTCAGTGTGGAGATACGGGCAAGGATGAGGAGACTATAAGAAAAAAAAATGTCCAATGCCTTCTTGCCCAGGGGCTCCATCATGGCTGCACGATTCCTCTCCCTCTCCACGTGGAAACCATGTCTGATTCCCTCAGTCTGGAACCTGCTAGATGAGGCTCCTTGAGGCCCACCTACACATGGTGGCCCTTTCCTCCCTTAGTTGGGCACTGCTGGTGGCAAGAGCTGCCAGGGCCTCAGCGCCACGTCTTCTGGGCCCCATTCACAGGAGGGATGGATTAATGGAGGCATGGAGACTAAAGGGCTCCCCTAGTATTTCTTTTTTGGCATTTTTCCTGGTAGGCTGTCTTATGAGAAGCGGAGGTCTTAGTATCTTCTTTGCAGACCCCAGGTCTATGTGGCCATCTTAACTGAGAAAAGAGCTTTCGGCTGTCCCTGGAGAGAGGCACGTTCCTAGGCAGTTGTCCAAAGTTAGGGCTGCCTCGAGTCCAGGAGCCTTGGTTACCCTTTCTGGAAGAGAGTCCCCTGGATGGCACACAACTTGAGCTCAATGCAGTTCACAAAATTGTATTGAGCACCTATTACATGCATGGCATGCTAGAAGTTAGATTAGTTGATGGTGACACCAAAACCCAGGGTGCCTGAAAAGCTTTAACTCTGTAGGAGAGTGAGGCCTGTCTGCCTCATGTGGTCCTCTTTTTCAGGCAGAAAAATGACTTTTTTTTTTTTTTTAATTGAGCCACCACCAGGCCCTCTGTAGCCCAGGAAGTCATAGGGTTATCAAATGTTATCATGTGTGGAAACTTTGGAGGTTGTCCAGTTCAACCTCCCCACCCTCACTCCTTCCACCCCTACCCCCATTTTATAGTTGAGGAAACTGTGGTCCCGGGAACTTGTGATTTGCCATCAGATTTGGCATGTCCACAATTTGCCTCTGATCTTGCATACCTTTATACACTATGCCTAGGGAGTCTTGACCGCAAAACTAGCATACGTGAATGAGAAAGTTTTAAAAAACAATTTATTGAAGTATATAAATCATACATGAATATATATAAACTATAAAGATTTTTAATTATATTGGGCAACCTACTTCAATTCAATGGAAACTTAGCAAGTCAATGAGACCCATGAAACAGATTTGATCTGCCATACCAGATTAGGAGACACAGGAGTCACTGAGACCACTGACCTCCTCCTCTCCAATTTCTTTGTTTTCTTCATTGCTTTATGCTCACCCACTTTCACGATCACAGTCACCTACCCACTCTCCCTGTACCCACCCTCTTACACCAGGGGTTCTTAACAAGGGGTCCGTGAACTAGAATTTAAACCAAAAAAAAACACATTATTCTTGTGGGGATATGTTGGTGTGGGTGTGATATATATTTATTAAATAAAATACAGTATGGTGTGGACTTAGTAAGGGGTCCATGGTTTTCACCTGACTGGCAAAGGGTCAGTGGTACAAAAAAGGTTAAGAACCCGTCTTACACAGATGCCCCTCCCCTCTCCTTGTTCCATGCCTGGTAATACCAGAACAGCCACCTTCTCCTTTCCTCTCCAGGAGCAAGAGGATTTTGGGGCAGGGCTCCTCTGATGACCAGAGATCTGGAGAGTTGTGGAGTGGGAGAAGGGAGCAGCTCCGTCCCCCTCAGGGGGCACTGTGACCCTGAGATGTTAATAAGTGGGTAGAGAAGGGAAGCTTTAAAGTGACTTATGATCTTCTGGCTCTGGGAACAGTGGAGGCTGGATGAGCTGGCTTGCCAGCTTCCTTCCACCCAGGCCATTTTATTTTCACTGCTCCTTCTCATTAAGTCCTTTGTGCTTGGGGGTGGGGTGGGGTGAGGGGACATCAGAGGAGGCTAAAGCACAGTCCTTCCCCTTTTCAGGTGATCTCTTAGACCCTAGAGCAGTGAGGGAAATTTTTAGAGATGGTTCAAATTTAACAAATATTTACCAAATGGCTATTCTGTCCTAGCCACCGTGGAGGAGCCCGTCCCACCCAGCACGGCACAGCGGGCTGGAGTACCGCCTGGGTGTGTGCCTGGATCTTGTCACTTACTAGCTGTGTGACCTTGGGTAAGTTACATAACCTCTTTAGTCCTCGGTTTTGTCATTTGTAAAATGGGGATAAGAATAATATTGATCTTAGAGGGTTGTTATGAGGATCAAAATGAGTTAATATATCTAGAGTGTTCAGACAGGTCCTGGCATGTGGTAAGCAGCACATAAACATCACTGCTTATTAGTAATATCATTAATAAATCTTGCAGGATCCTCCCAACATAGTTGTGAAGTATTATTCCCTTCATTTTGCAGATCGCTTTACGAGGAAACTGAAGTTCAGAAGAGTCACAGAGTTAGTCATTCCCAGGCTTGGGAGGGGGAACCAAATCTTGTGCTCCTTCTGCTCCTCAACAGCTGCTGCAGTTCTGAGGAGACAAGAAATCTAGAAATGTACATAAGCAGCGTCCAACCTGCAGCACCATCCCAGAGCTCAGCAGGACCCTGGGAAAGGGAGACAGAGGATTTAGAAGCCCTGGATAACAGTCCTTGAAAGGGGAGAAGGGGATGGAGAACAGGGGGAAAAAAGTGGAAAAGAAGGAGCCGGAGGGCACTCCGAAGGTGGAGTGTTGAATGGTCGGCTCTCCCAGGTCTCTCCCGTGTCCCGCTTCTTTGCAGGCACTGAGGCAGACCCCGGAGCTGCGTCCTGCCAGAAAGGGAATATGAGCTACTGAGCCCTCAGCTGCCTGGCCTAGCGTTCTGTACTGGAGGAGCCAGGAGGCCAGAAAGGCTCCAGCAGGAGGCGCCCACCACGAAATTGGGAAGCCTGGGCCTGGGCTTGTCATCCCAGGGTCGCTGGACTAGGATGGGGGATGGGCCTGTGACAGGAGGTGGCCTGGGTGTCCTCTTTCGGCCCCATGGAGTCCTCACCCATCCCCCAGTCATCAGGAAACTCTTCCACTTTGGGCGGGGGCCCTCAAACCCCAGGTCCCTCTACTGCCAGTGGGGTCCCGGAGGTGGGGCTGCGGGATGTGGCTTCGGAATCTGTGGCCCTCTTCTTCATGCTCCTTCTGGACTTGACCGCCGTGGCTGGCAACGCTGCTGTGATGGCTGTTATCGCCAAGACGCCTGCCCTCCGGAAATTTGTCTTCGTCTTCCACCTCTGCCTGGTGGACCTGCTGGCCGCCCTGACACTCATGCCCCTGGCCATGCTCTCCAGCTCCACCCTCTTTGACCACGCCCTCTTCGGGGAGGTCACCTGCCGCCTCTACTTGTTTCTAAGCGTGTGCTTCGTCAGCCTGGCCATCCTCTCGGTGTCGGCCATCAACGTGGAGCGCTACTATTACGTGGTCCACCCCATGCGCTATGAGGTGCGCATGACGCTGGGGCTGGTGGCCTCTGTGCTCGTGGGTGTGTGGGTGAAGGCCTTGGCCATGGCTTCTGTGCCCGTGTTGGGCAGGGTCTCCCGGGAGGAAGGAGTTCCCAGCGGCCCCCCGGGCTGCTCGCTCCAATGGAGCCACAGTGCCTACTGCCAGCTTTTTGTGGTGGTCTTTGCTGTCCTTTACTTCCTGTTGCCCCTGCTCCTCATCCTTGTGGTCTACTGCAGCATGTTCCGAGTGGCTCGCGTGGCTGCCATGCAGCATGGGCCCCTGCCCACGTGGATGGAGACGCCCCGGCAACGATCCGAATCTCTCAGCAGCCGCTCTACCATGGTCACCAGTTCGGGGGCCCCCCAGACCACCCCACACAGGACGTTTGGGGGAGGAAAGGCGGCAGTGGTCCTCCTGGCTGTGGGGGGACAGTTCCTGCTCTGTTGGTTGCCCTACTTCTCTTTCCACCTCTACATCGCCCTGAGTGCTCAGCCCATTGCAGCTGGGCAGGTGGAGAGTGTAGTGACCTGGATCGGCTACTTCTGTTTCACTTCCAACCCTTTCTTCTATGGATGTCTCAACCGGCAGATCCGGGGGGAGCTCAGCAAGCAGTTTGTATGCTTCTTCAAGCCGGCTCCAGAAGAGGAACTAAGGCTGCCTAGCAGGGAGGGCTCAATTGAGGAGAACTTCCTGCAGTTCCTTCAAGGGACTGGCTGTCCCACGGAGTCCTGGGTTTCCCGACCCCTACCCAGCCCCAAGCAGGAGCCACCTGCTGTCGACTTTCGAATTCCAGGCCAGATAGCTGAGGAGACCTCTGAGTTCCTGGAACAGCAGCTCACTAACGACATCATCATGTCGGACAGCTACCTCCATCCTACCCCCTCACCCCGGCTGGAATCATGATGGGCCGTGGACACTTGGAGGGAGATGGGGCTGGGGGTCAGTTATGATTGCAAGGACCACCTTGCGGGATCACCTTTTCCCAGCTGGCAGGGACTGGGACTGCGGTCTCTGCACACAGCTTTTGCTTAGCATTTCCTGGGTCGGGAACAGAGCCGACAGGATGGACATGACAAAAGCCTTGGACTTGGCTGTGATCCTTGACTCTGGGGGAGGGAACCTGGGAATGGTGAGACGGTGACAAGAGAAAAGGGTCACAAAGGTGAGGTGAAGCCTCTCAACTAGCAAAGCTTTCCTTGCCTCAGGAAGCAGGGAAACTCTGTAAGGGTAGGAGGTGGAGGCTATAGGGCAGCAGGCCAGGTTTGGAGTTATTCTGGGGCCATTTCGAATATTTTATTTTTCAGTGTAATTGTCCAGGGCAGTAACTGCACCCAAGCAAGGTAAGAAAATGACCTGTCTTCTTATGTCCTTGGTGGGTTTAACAAGAACTAAATTACGGCCAAGTGTTTCCATTTCCGTTAATAGATGATTTTCTAGTTTTATACCTGAGATTTCCTTAAAGTGAGAGAAATATCTGGGTATATTACCTTAAAGTGAGAGAACCAGGTGGGTACTTCTGGCCAAACTCAGGGAACTGAGTAGGAGGGAGATAGCAATCAGGGTATATGGAGTAGAAGACAGGAAAGCTGACTGCAGCTTCTCTCTCCTGCTCCTCAGGAACAGCCCTTTTGTTCTATTTCCCTGTCTCTCTCCTCTGCACATAGAGACCAAGCTTGAGGCTTAATCCAGCAAAGGCAAGAATAAGACAGGATGGCTTTTCCTCCCATCTTTTCGGAGTCAAATTGCTGAGGGTGGGATGGAGGGCGCTTAACATCTGAATTGCTATGGTGGCTGAGTACAGAGGAGCCAGGTAATCACCTTGATTAATAATGCTGATCATCTTTTCCTTCCAGGACTGGCCTTCCTGATCTTTCTCCTCCCAGCAGTGACTCACCTCCAGCCCTCTGGACAATCGGGTACAAGAGACTAAGGTTGGGCATGGGAAGGGTGGGGTTTCCATGGTCCATTAAATGCCTCCCTACTCTCATTCATCGCTCTCAAAATTAGCTTCAGTGACAAAAACTAAATCTCTCTCCTAGGAATGGGCTCAGCTGTTCACTGATTTAGACTGTAGGAACTGTGTTGGTTGATATCGGTGGTCAATGCAAGGACCAACCAAGTTTTCAAGGGAGTGGGAATAATTGCAAACTGGACAAGGATACCCATCTGGGACTTCCTGTCTATCCCATTTCCCTCAATATAATCAGGTGACACTAAAGGGTCAAGGCAGGAACAGAGGGTGGTGTGGTCTGTATTTGAACAATGCCTGGCTCAAAAGCATCAAAGGGGAAAATGGGCTGGTGGGAGTGGGATAGTTTCCCCTTTGAATAGCCAATAAATAATTTTGATTATAAAAGGTTATACTGATATCAACATTGACTCCTTCAGTTCAACTCCATGCATAATATTTGAACACCCATTCTTCTCTGTGACTCACACAGAGGATGTGAGGTCACTGCCTTCAAGGAGCTCATAGTCTAATTTGACCAGCTATCTTATATTTTATACAGAATTTACAGCAGGTAAAGCACTGCTAAAATGTTTGAGAAATATTTTGGAGAATATATCCAGGGTTCTAACTTTTCAGAGTTCAGTGCATTGCAGCAAAATATTTACATGGAAACTTCCTGTTTGTGATAAGTGTGGGGGTTGTAAAAGAAAATTCTCTAGTGAAGAAATGAATGAAATGAAACTGGCAAACATAGCTTCCTCCTCTTCACCTAGGACATTTCCCAGGTTTCTGTCTTCCTACCACTTAACTACTCTAGTCTAGTGCCTACAACATTGAGGACATCCCTTAAAAAGATTTCCAGAGAGAGGAGTCCTTTGTAATTGGAAAACATGCTTGTGCTCCCCTCTCTTCTCTAGTTTAAGAGAAATTCATACTGAGGAATTTTATTCCTAGATGGTGTGGAAAAACTCTTCTTCCTAAAACCACTGATCAGCTAGTAGACTCTAAGCCTTGCCAGAAGGTGGCAGTATGAGTCCAGGGGAAATAGGAAAGGGGCGTGTCCTTGGGGGGAAGGGCATTAAACGTTGCCTGGCAGCCATTTTGTTAATTTATTTCGCCTTTTCCTTTGGCTTTGCCTTCTCCTTTGGCTTTGCCTTCCAGAAACCCTTCCTTCCCATATAGAAAAGAAGAAAGTTTTAAGTGCAAGGATCTCTCTAATTTTCTGACACCGTGCTCTCACTAGCATTTATTACAGAGTATGACATAACACGGGCTCACGTGCCATTTATTTTTCCCTGTCCAAGAGAATAATGAAAAGAAAAGAGACTCTTCTATACTGCTGAGAACTCTCCCAACAATTTCTAACATGGTCACCTTCCAGTTTCTAGTCACCAGAATGGCTTGATAAAGTTTGATATGTAATCCTTAGCTCTGAAAGCAGGTCCTGGACAAAACTTGAACTCCCTAATCCACTGAGGAATCAACAGGTTAGGGTACCTAAACTGTCATTTACTTATTCCTGCATCCTCGTAGTGTTAGGGTGACTCTCAATCTCGTGAAAATTTTAGACCTTTTCTTGTGAGGTCTTCCCAAGTAACAACATATAGAGGCATGGTAGAAAAGGGGCAAATTTGGAGTCAGATCTACTTACTCACTGTGTGAATGTGGGAAAGCTGCTTTATTTCTCTGAGCCTATTTCCTCATCTGTAAAAATGGGGATAAAATTACCTACCTCACAGGGTTGTTGTGAGGATTAAAAGAGATGAAACGTGGAAGCACTAGCTGTACCTGGCAATAGGTACTCAATAAATACTGGTTTTTCTTCCCTTTCCTTTTGCCCTTTTTCCCCAGAAGTACTGATTTTGGAAAAGCAGTCTCTTTCATCCTAACAATAATTTTGGAATGAGTAGTAGACTATCAACTTTGAAGAACTGGCATTGATAAGAGTAATGGAGGGTGTCCTGTTTAAGGTGGCTCTCAAGGAATTGCTCTTATTAATAAATCATCACCATACATACCTTTCTTTCTGTTGGGGGACCTTAGATTTTAAGGTTTCTATTCAATTAAGGTAATGAAATTAATTTTTAATCACAGGGAAAGGTTTTGGGGGCTACAAGAGTCCTCCTCCTCAGAATTTTTGGTGAGAGTCACTGAGGGGCTATTTGGCAGTAAAGGAAATTTAGGGCCACCTTCATGCTACCACCCAGGGTTACCAGTGAAAAGGTATCAGTCTGGGACTTTCACAGGGATTTACTAATTTTCAGGTGATATTAGAGCTGAGAGGCAAATTTTACTAAAACTTCCCTTTTTGTGTGGTACAACAGGAAAGTTAAGGAGATTCACAGGATGCAATGGGTGGTTTTGAGGGTGGGACTGAGGTTGACTAATTTTGGCAGAAGTCCTAAGCTCCAAACCCAAGACATATTATTGGGGAGAAGGACAGCAAGGAAATTTTATGGAGGAACCACACACTGAACCTTGAGGTTAAAGAATATTTGTCGGCGATTGCAAATGGCCCTTAACCAACATAGGACTGGGCAACTCCCAAGCGCACAGGGTTAAGTTATGGGACAAGGATCAGGATACATTCTGAAAGGAAGCGGTGAGTCGAGGAGAGAGCAGAAAGGGATCAATATAGCCTCACGCATGGTGTGTTACAGATCTTAGATGTGAGGTGTGGCGGGGGCCCAGGCTGGGCAGTTTGTTTCCATCCTATATATCTGGCTGAGACGACCCTGGAGGAGAAAGTGACCTACACTTTGGAAGGGGCCCAGTGTCTCCACGGCCAGAGATCAAAGAAGCTTTCTGGCCAGGATCGATGGGTTGCACCCAGCAACGCCTTCGGCGTGGACTATGGGATCTTACCTGGGAATTACACCCCCCCACACCCACACCGCCACCTCCATCGCCGGTCCAAACCCAGCTGTGTGACCTCGGGAAGCCTGTAAAAGCTGGAGAAGCCAGGCCCCAGTTTTTCTACAGCTACGGAAATCAGGCAGCCGAAAAGAGAAAGGGGGGTCTAAGCTCGGGTGGCGCACAACGGACTAGACAGGACCTCGCAGCTTCACCGAAAATCGCCACTCAGTCCCATCTCCCCCTTGCCAGCACTTCCGCTTACGGTCGCACCTTCTTTCCCGGAGCAACAGAGGCTCGAACTGAGACAGCCGCTGGGCGTCGCCGGAAGTGTCGCAAACACCGGATATCCGGTTTCTCTGGGCGCTCCCGGAGCCGACGGAGAGGGCCGCCGCCCAGCAGCAGACGCTGTTTCGGCTGCTCGAGTCGCAGTCGCTGTGGTGTGTGAGTGTTCCCGGGCTCGGTCCCCTTTCCCGCCGCCGCCATGGGCTGCACGTTGAGCGCCGAAGACAAGGCGGCGGTGGAACGGAGCAAGATGATCGACCGCAACTTGCGAGAGGACGGGGAGAAAGCAGCCAAAGAAGTGAAACTGCTGCTGCTCGGTGAGGGTCTTGGGGCGGGGCCAGCGAGGTGGTCGGGAGGGCCTAGGCAGTTGGGAGGCCTGAGGGGTGTCACGCCAGGCTAGCAGAAAGCACCCCAACGGGATCTAGAGAGTGCGACGCGCATGGGGCTGGGTGTTGAGGTTGGTGGCTGAGGCTCCGGAGGGCGTGATGAGGGGGTGGGGTTTTGGGGTTGTAGGAATTAGGTGTAGAGGGTGTGACTCCTTGCTGAAATTGGGTTTAGCAAAGAGTTTGAGAGCATGGGGCGGTAGGATATGTGGACTTTGTGAGAAATATGAAGTGCTTAAAGGAAGAGTTTTGCATGGGGTTGGAGTGTGTTGAGAGTAAGGAGGATATGATATGTTGGGTTTGTGTAATTGCTTGGCAGGATAGAGTTGGGAGGCTCGAATGATTAATATAAATAGGCTGAGACATGGTGGTCACACAGGGACCCTGTCATGTGTTAGAGAGTGGGCATTTTGAACTGTTTGTAAGGTGGAGGAACCCTGGACTATCCAGGAACATGGAGATAGGTGGTTGAGATAAATGGCAAGTTCTCTGGTTTAAAGGAAAAGAGCTTGGGTACTGAAGTTGTCTTTATATTTTCTCCCCATTTTCTATCATTTTTATTCTTTTAGGGTTTTATCCCATACCCCTGTTTTTTATAGAGAGGATGGTTGGTGTGAGCTGAGGAATTTAAAGAATGGCTTGTTTTGTTGCCGAAGAAGTAGTGGACAATAGATTACACGTTGAGAGTTGCTGCATAGTTGCTATGGCTGATGTGCAGTGGGAATGGAGTTATCTTAGGATAAATTCTTCAAACCAGAAATATTGGCTTTAGGAATTACTGTTTATGTTACCTGGCATTTGTTTTGAGTGATTTTTATGTATAGTCACATGCATTTAACTCAGCATGAATTGGTCTGAACATTTTTTGAGAAAATGTTTTGAGGCCCAGTAAATCATGTAAAGTACATTGACTTTAGCATCCCAATAAATCAAGCCATATTTCTTCACTGTTAGTATTTTCTAGGGATCTGTTAAAGAAGAATTAGTAAGAGTAATGGTTTCTGTAAGCAGTAGAACAACTTTGCTTTTTAAAACATTTGACTTTTGAGCAAAAGTAGTTGCTTTAGGGGAAGTGTCAAATTTTCTGCCCTAGAGGAGGGAATGCTCCACCATAACCCAAGTCTTGTTTTGTATTCCAGGACGTGTCCAGTGTTCCTATTAGTCTCTTCATGTTAATTATTTGGTTGTAGATTGCAGAAGCCCTGATAACTTTTTTGGATATAGGGGAAAAGTTATGCATTGGGACTTGAACTTGCAGTTTGAATATCTGAACTTTCAGAAGGCTTGAATTCTGTTTTAGACTGTCACTGTCACTATGTATTAGGTATCATTTGTTGGGGAACATGGTCCCTGGCACATAATAGGTGCTCCTTAAATATTTACTATTAACCAGCGTGATCCAGTTAATGTTGGATATTGGTCCTGGGGGCCTTTTAAATGTTTGATATAAGCCACAACATTCAAGACATTAGCATTTTCTGTGTTGATTGGCTGGTTGTGAAATTAAAGGTGTATTCTCATCTTCTGTAAGTGTTTTGATTTACATTGGTCATCAGAAATCCCCTCAGGATATTAGCCTATTGTAATATAGATATAAACTATGAGGCGTTCTTCCAGGTGGCAGGAGTTGGCAGGCAGAACTTGAGCAAGCAAAACTTGTTCAGATGTCTAGAAAAGTTTTTATTCAGGACTTTATAAATAGTGCATTTAATTAAAAACAAACACACGATGACTTAGGGAACTTGGAAAGCAGTAAATAAAAATCAGACTACTAAAACATTTGTTTTAATTTTTATCAAATTCACAGTTTTGTTTTTTTTTTTAGTAAGTTTTCTTTGTATTCTTGAGTAAGTTCAATCAAATTCAGATAGGTTGCAGAGACAAATGCTCTTGCTTCAACCATATTATAATGCACATATGAAATTAAAATTATCTTCCTTGTTATTTTTATAAATGGTAACCATCACAGTATGCATGTATTTTTTTCTGTTGTAGAATACCTCCTTTGATGTACATACAAGCCATTTTTACTTCATCACTGTGAAACTACTAAACTTAGTCCAATTTGAGATCTATCTACATTACCCTTACCTCTCCTGGCACATAATAGGTGTTCAGTAAAAATTAATGTTTTTTTTCTCCTTTATAGGGATGTAGTTTAGCATAGCAGTTAATAGCCCCTAGGGTTCTGAAATCAGACTGCTTCAAATCCTAATTCCCATTTACCAGTTTTAACCTTGGAAAAGTGATTTATTCAATTTTTCTCTGCCTCATTTTTAAAATTTATGCAAAGTTTCCCAACCAGTGTGCCCAGATGCCTTATGGATGCTTTACAGATACACTGCTTGCACATTTTTTATGGTGTTGAAATTTTAAATCATTTTTGTAATTTTTCAGAATTTTGTAACAGTTGAAATAATATTTGAACATTTTTGGTATAATTTCTGTATAAACTTCCTGAATTTGATAATTTGAAAATATTGTATTTAAAAGGTTTATGCCAAATCTGTATTATACCTATAATATATTTTATTTTTAATGTCCAACTTTCATAATATAAAGAAAGTATTTTTTTTTTTACCATGTCCCACCATTTTACCTCAATAAGCCTTACAAATACTATAATTTTCAGTGTGTGCCATGATGGGACAAAATTTGGAAAGCACTAGAATAATGGATAAGAGCACTCCTTTGGAGTCACACAAAACTGAATTCAATTCTCACTTTCACTCGCGAGCAGTGAGGCAAGTAACTATATGAAGCTCAGGATGATGATGCCTACTTCATAATATGAAATGAGGTAATATATAGAAAATGCTAAGCATTAGTGCCCAGCAGATAATATATGTTCAATAAATGGTAACTCCTATTATTTTGATGATGTTTGTGAAGCTTTTTTTTCAGAAATGTTTCAGATAGGTATTTGATTCATTTTTTTTTTTTTTTAAAGATTTATTTTATTTAATTTATCCCCCACCTTGCTGCTTGTGCTGCCGTGTCTATTCGCTGCGTGTCTTCTCTGTGTCTGCTTATCTCCCCCTTGCTGTGAGGTCTTGCCGCATCAGCCCACGGCGCCGCACGAGCTGGCCTGCCCTCACAAGGAGGCCCCGGGAAGCAAACCCGGGGCCTCTCATATGGTAAACGGGTGCTCTATCCATTGCGCCACACCCGCTTCCTGCCTTGAGGTTGCTGCATCAGCCCACCGCACCGCTCAGGCCGGCGTGCCCTCACAAGGAGGCCTCCGGACGCGAAC
>JAQZBX010068620.1:0-15704 GCA_029593785.1 Cabassous unicinctus | reverse complement strand
AAAAAAAAAAAAGAGAAGATGCAAATACACAACATAAGAAATGAGGAATGGGATATCACCACTGACCACACAGAAATGTAGAGCATCATAAGAGAATGCTTTGAAAAATTATATGCCAACAAGAATAATTTAGAGGAAATGGACAAATTCATAGAAACTCACAAACAGCCTACATTGATGAAAGAAGAAATTGATGAACTCAACAGACCAATTACAAGTAAAGAGATAGAAGCAATCATCAAAAACCTTTCAACTAAGAAGAGCTCAGAACCAGACAACTTCACAGGTATATTCTTCCAAATATTCCATAAAGAACTAACATGAATACTGCTTAAACTCTTAAAAAAAATGTATGTATAAGGAACATTGCCTAATCTCATTCTATGATGCCAACATTTCACTAAAACCAAAGCCAAAGCCATCATGAGAAAGGAAAATTATAGACAAATCTCTTTAATGAACCCAGATGCTAAAATCCTCAACAAAATACTTGTTAATTGTATTCATCAGCACATCAAATGAATTATACACCATGATC
This sequence comes from Cabassous unicinctus, assembly GCA_029593785.1. Taxonomy (NCBI): domain Eukaryota; kingdom Metazoa; phylum Chordata; class Mammalia; order Cingulata; family Chlamyphoridae; genus Cabassous; species Cabassous unicinctus. Next base: position 15,166 of record JAQZBX010068620.1, on the reverse strand, counting down.
AAGTGGGCTTCATCCTGGGCATGCAATGATGGTTCAATGTAAGAAAATCAATGTAATAAATCACATAAGCAGATTGAAAGAAAAAAATCACAGAATCATCTCTATAGATGCAGAAAATGCATTTGACAAAGTACAGCATCATTTCCTGATAAAAACACTACAAAAATAAGAATAAAAAGAAACTTTCTGAACATGATAAATGGTATATATAAAAAACTCACAGCTAACATCATATACAATGGTGACATCCTAAAATCATTCCCTCTAAGATTGGGAGCAAGACTAGGATGCTCACTACCACTGCTCATAGTTATCATTGTGTTAGAAGTACTTGCTCGAGCACTGAGTCAACAAAAAAAATATAAAAGGCATACAAATTGAAAAGGAAGACGTAAAATTTCACTATTTGCAGATGATATGATCCTATGCATAGAAAGCACTGAGAAAACTACAGAAAAGTTTCTAGAACTTATAAGTGACTTTAGTAATGTTGCAGGCTGTAAGATCAATGCAGAAAATAATCAATAGCATTTCTATACACCAATAATTAGCAATCTGAGGAGGAAATAAAGAAAAAAATACCATTTACAAAAGTAAATAAAAATCAAACACCGAGGAATAAATTGAACTAAATATGTAAATGACTTATACACAGAAAACCACACAACACTGTTAAAGGAAATGAAAGAAGACTTAAATAAATGGGAGAATATTACCAGTTCATGGATAGGAAGAATAAATATCATTAAAAAATCTCTCCTACACAAACTGATTTACAGATTTAATGCAATAAAAAAAAAATCAACAGAGCTTTTTTTATTGAATTGGGAAAGCTAACTATGAAATTTATTTGGAAGAGCAAGAGACTCTGAATAGCCAAACACATATTGAAAAAGAAAAATGCAATTGGAGGAATTACACTACCTGACTTTAAAACATACTACAAAGCTACAGTGGTCAAAACAGCATGCTATTAGCAAAGGATAGATACACCGACCAATGGAACCGACATGAGAGTTCTGATATAGATCCTCAAATGTACAGTTATCTAAATTCAAGAAGGTCACCAAGCCCACTCAACTGAGAGAGAATGGCCTCTTTAACAAATGGTGCTTGGAAAACTGGATGATTACCTTATGGAAAGGAATGAAGGAGGAACACCATCTCACACCTTATGCAAAAATCAACTCAAGATGGATCAAAGATCTAAATGTAAGAAACAAAACCATAAAGACCTTGGAAGATAATGTAGTGAAGCATTTACAGGACATTTTACTAGGAAATGGTTTCATGAACTTCACACCCAAAGCAGGAGCAGTTAAAGAAAATATAGATAAATGGAATCTTGTCAAAATTAAAAAAAACTTTTGCACCTTAAAGGAAGTTATCAAGAAAGTAAAATGGCAACTTACCCAATGGGACAAAATATTTGGCAACCATATATCTGATAGGAGGCTAATCTCCAGCATATATGAAGAAATCTTGAAATTAAACCTTAAAATTAAAAAGCTAAGCAACCCATTTAAAAATGGGCAAGTGACATGAAAAGACACTTCTCCAAGGAAAAAATTATAATGGCTAAAAAGCACATGAAAAGATGCTCAACATCAATAGCTATTAGGGAAATGCAAATCAAAACCTGCAATGAGATACCATCTTACAACCATTAGACTGGCAACTATTAAAAAAACAGAGGACTATAAGTGTTGGAGAGTATGTGGAGGAATGGAAACCCTCATCCACTGCTGGTAGTAATGTAGAATGGTCAACAATTCCACTACTGGGTATATACCCTGAAGAATTGAAAGCAAGTACACGAAGAGATATATGCACACCTATGTTCATAGCAGCATTATTCACTATTGCCAATAGCTGGAATCAAACATAATGCCTATCAATAAATGAATGGATAAACAAAATGTGGCTCATATATACAATGAAATATTACTTAGCCATAAGAAGGAATATACTGCTAACATATGGGATAACATGGGTTAATCTTGAGGACCTTATGTTGAGTGAAGTAAGGCAGGTATTGAAGGACAGATGTTACATGTCCTCTGTATTAATCAGCAAAAGATGTGCTGATGCAAATCACCACATATCTGTTGGCATTTATGAAAAGGTGTTTATTTGGGGTAGAAGCTTACACTTACCTGGCCATAAAGCACAAGTTACTTCCCTCATCAAAGTTTGTTGCTACATGTTGGAGCAAGATGACTGCTGAGGTGGCCCAATCAAAGCCCTAATCATAATTTAATCATGCCCAAAGAAACAGACCAGTTTACAAACATAATCCAATATCTATTTTTGGAATTCATGAATAATGCCAAATTGTTAAACCTCACTGATATGAATTAAGCAAATCGAGCATACTCAAAGAACTATTGTCTGGAAGATAGGTTTACAGGAAATAGAAAGGGAGAAGAAGGATGTGAGCCAACAGCCATATGGATGTAATCTATGATAAGGTGAAAGTGCGTAGTTGGTCACTGAAGGGATATGACAGGAGGGTAGTTATACTGTTGGGCTGGGCAGTGCAGGTTTGACAGGTGGGTAGATTGGAGAGGGTGGTTGGATGGTCCATGGAACTGGGGGGAGGGTTGGGGGAGGGACCAGGTGAATACTGGGGATTGGTGGATATGTGGTTGAAAGTACGAAGCTGGAAATGCTCCTATGGCAATATGACAAGAAAGGGTTACTGGTTTAGGGTGCTGGATGGGGGGAATTTGGGACAGCGAGTACCAAGAACAGGCTTCTAGGGAGTATGCGAGTGAATATTTTGTCATAATGTGTTGTATCAGTGGGTGGGTACCCACATAATGAGCAGGAAGGAGTCAGACTCCCATCCCGGGGAGGACTGATATGTTCACAAACAGAGGTGCAGGAGTCTCTCAAGAGTATGAGCTGTACCTAACTGGGGAGAACAAACCAGTGTGTCAAGACCTCAGTGTTGTTGCAAGTAAGTATGCCTCTTTTCATCCAAGGAGTGAAGCCAAGAAAACACTGTGAGCCCTGAGGGGAGTGCAGGGAGGAATAGAATAGATGAAACAGGGCGAATTTAACGGACAATTGAAGTGTTCAACATGATCTTGTAATGATGGACACAGGCCACATTAAATATTATCAAAATTTATAGAAGTGTATGGTCTAAAATGTAGACCATAATGTAAACCATTGTCCATGATTAGTAGCTCTGTTTCACTATTTGTATATGAGATGTAACAAAGGTACCATTCACATATAAAAAGATATTAATATTGGAAAGGGGAAAAGGAGGAGGAAGTTGGGTATATGGGAGTTCCCTGTATCCTGTATGTGACTTTACTGTGACCTAAAACTTCTTTGAAAACAAAGTTTAAAAAAGTAGGACAGTGGGGAATAAATTGAAGAATATGTCATTCTACATACAGGACAACAGATAGTACAGGGGTGAAAGGCAAAATGTCAAAAAAATTTTAATTAATTTTTATTATATTTTAATACCTTAATCTTTTAATTTAATTTAATTTTTAGTTTTTTTTTAATTTTTATGTTTGTCATTTCTTATATTTAAACTTATCATTTTTATTTCATTTTCCTATAAATTGTATTCAGCTATTTTATTGGCTTCAGTTTTGAAGAAGATTTGGATCACAGAAGGTTTACAACTGGAACAGGGGAGGATCATTGGTGTGGGATGTCAGTGATGGGGGATACATGGGAAGAACTTTTCCTGGGCATATATATAAGGTATATAAATGTGTTCAAATGTTCATGGAGCACTGTTACAGTGGGTGGAGTTTCACACAATAACCAAGAGAATATTGAATTCCCGTCCTGGAGAGTCCCCCAAGTACAGGAGCAATGCTGACAAGACAAAGGAGGAAGGTCCATTGATAGGCCCTTGATATTGATGACTAAACTTGGGAGACTTTGCTTTTGAAATTGAAACTTAGCTTAGTGTTGTGGGGTGCCTAATAGTTGCCACCTGAGAGCCTCCTTTTTGCTTAACTGTGGCATCTCTCTAAGCCAAACTCAGCATATAAATGAATTACCTTCTCCCCAGCATGGGACATGGCTCCTGGGGATGAGTCTTCCTGGCACTGAGAGATTACTACCAAGCACCAACTAGAAATGCAACTGGAAAAAGACCTTTAATAAAAGGAGGAAAATGTAAAGACAAATGAGTTTATATGGTTAAGAGACTTCAAAGTGAATCAGGAGGTCATCCCAGAGGTATCGCAGGACCTCATACACTGCCAAAGTGAATACTACCCCCAAAAGTGGGACTCCTGAAGGCTCTGGAGACATCCAGGTCCTTTGGCCAGGGCAGATAGCTCCAGAGTTTGATGTCTTGCTATTTGTCCCTACTTTGGTGTTTGTGCCCCTGAAAGCGACAGAGTTGGACTCAGTTATGACTTCCCTACACATGGCTCATCTGTCCCTTCTATTTAAATGTATACTTGGTGCCAGAGTTTGTAGTTGTACATTAAAGATACTGGAATCTTTCATCTGTCCATGTGCCAGCTGGACCCTGAGCCTCAGCAGAGTTGCAACACCTACTCTCCAGGTCATTGGACTCACCCAGGACAACTAACAAGGAGGTTAGGATTGACAACCACCATACCAAGGAATCAAGAGAGCCTACAACTGAAAGCAACAGAGTTCTATCCATCAGCTGTATAGGAATGAAGCCCCCTCTCAACTAGAGGTGGAGAGAATATTAACATTCCAGAATCCTCAGGAACGGGGGATGAACTATGGACTAGAGTGGACTTATTGGTATTCTACTATAAACTTGTTGTGATTCTAGCAATTGAAGAAATTACAACATTGATGTGGAAACAGTAGCCACTGGATGCTCTGGGAGCAGGAAGAGGGAAAAACAGGTATAATAGGGGGACTTTTTCAGGACTTGGAATCATCCTGAATGACATTACAATGACAGTTATAGGCATTTTTATATTTTCACATAACCTACAGAATTATATGGGAGAGAGTATAAACTACAATGTGAACTATGTTCCATGCTCAGTGGTAATGTCCAAGCATGTGCTTATTATTTGCAAAGAATGTGCCACACTAATGAAGGATGTTGTTTATGTGGGAGGGTGTGGTAGGTGTGGAGAGCATGACATATGGGACTCCCTATATTTTTTATTTAATATTTATGTTATCTAAGTATCTTTTAATAGATCAAAAATATATTAAAAATACATTAGAGACACATAAGAGCTGATTTGAATTGCTCAAAAAGACAGAATTAATGATTTTGAAAACAGAATATCTGAACTGGAAATGACAGAAGAACAGAAAAAGAATAGAATGGGAAAAAAGGAATAAGTTCTCAGGGAGTTGAATGAAAACAATGACCACAAAATGTATCAATTATCAGGGTCTCAGAAGAAGAAGAAATAGAAAAGGGGCCAAAAGAATATTTGAGGAAATAGTAACTGAAAACTTACTTACCCTTATTAAAGACATAAATATCAGTATCCAAGAAGAATAATGCACCCCAAACTGTATAAACATGAATAAACATAGAGAGACACTACTATTCAGAATGACAAGTAGTCCATATAAAAACTATAGAAACCAGCAAAAGAAAGGAAAAGCTTCATACTCAAGGGAAACCCGATAAGATTAAATGTCAACCTCTCATCAGAAACCAATGAGAAGAGAATGATGTACTTAAGATATTGATAGAGCAAAACTGCTAGCCAAGAGTTCTGTATCCAGGGAAAGCTTTCCTTCAAAAAACGAACAGGAAAAGAATATTAAAGAAAAAAAATTAAGGGGAGTTCAAAGTCTTCAAAGACAACAACAACAACAACAACAACAAAAAAACAACTGATAGAATATGTTACCAAAAGACCAGAATTACAAGAGATATGAAAGAGAGTGCTGCAGCCTGAAAGTTAAAAACAAGGGTGAGAGACTTCAAGAAGAATGTAGAAATGAAGATTATTAGAAAGGGTAAAATACAGGGTAAGAGAGACTATAGATAGACTATAGTGCAATATGACAACAGAAAGCCAATGGTCAAAATGGATGAAGTAAGTAATGACTTTACAGTTATAACATTGAATGTTAATGGCTTGAATTCCCCAATCAAAGACACAGACTGACAGAATAGATGAAAATAAATATAAGCCATCTCTATGTTGCCTACAAGAGACTTACTTCAGATATAAGATCACAACTAGGTTAAAAGTAAAAATTGGAAAAAGATATCCCAAGCAAATAGTAACCATAAAAGAGCTACAGTAGCAATACTAACAACAGATAAAATAAATTTTAAATGTAAAAATGTTATAAGGGTTTAAGAAATAATTATATATTAATAACAGGGGCAATTCAATATGAAGGAATAACTATTCTAAGTATTTATGCTCTAAACCTCAGTGCCCTAAGATACATGAGACACACTCTGGCAAAGCTGAAGGGAGCAATGCATGTCTCTACAATAATAGTTGAAAACTTCAGTAGACCATTCTCAGAATTGGATAGAGGATAAATAGTAAACAGAGAGCTTGAAAAATATGAAAACTGAACTATACCTAATAGACATATATAGAGCATTGCACCCCAAAGCAGCAGTATATACATTTTTTTCAAGTGCTCATGGATCCTGCTCCATGATAGACCACATGTTGAATCACAGTACAAGTTTCGGTAAATTTAAAAAGATTGAAATTATACAAAACACTTGATCTGATCATAAGGGAAAGAAGTTACAAATCAACAATGGATGGAAAAGTGGAAAATTTAAAAAAATGTGGAGATTAAACAACACAATTTTAAAGAATCAGTGGATCAAAGAAGAAATTGCAAGTGAATTCAGCAAAAACTTGAAAAGAATGAAAATAAGAACCCCAAATGCCAAAACTTATGGGACACCAAAAAGGCAGCACTGAGAGGCAAATTTACAACTCTCAATGCTTGCTTACATTAAAAAAGAAGAGAGAGCTAAAATTGATGATCTAACTGCACACCTGGAAGAGCTAGAGAAAGCTCAGCAAACTAATCCCAGACCAAGACGAAGGAAAGAAATAGATAAGAACAGAGAAGAAATAAATGAAATCAAGGGAATAAAACAATAGAGCAAATCAACAGAACCAAAAATTGGTTCTTTGAAAAGATCAGCAACAAAAGAAAAATTAGATAAATGGGACCTTTCAAAATTCAACATTATTGCACCTCAAAGGACTTTTTCAAAATGGTGAAAAGGCAGCCAACCCAATGACAGAAAATATTAAACAATCACATATTTCATAAGGGTTTAATATCCTTGATATATAAGGAGATCTTACAACCCAACAATAAAAAACAAAAAGTATTGAATTAACAAATGGGCAAAAGACCAAAAAGACAAACTGTCCAAAAAAGAAATACAAATGGTGAAGAAACACATAAAAAATTTTCAACATCACCTGTGATTAGGGAAATGCATATCAAAATGACCATGAGATATCATTTCACACCTACTAGACTGGTAACTATTAAAAGTCAGAAAACTCTAAATGATGGAGAGGATGTGAAGGGATAGGAATACTTATTCTCTGTTGATGAGAATGTGCAATGGTGCAGCCACTGTGGAGGACTCATTGGCAGTTCCTAAGGAAGTTGAATATAGACTTGCAATGGGAATTGGCAATAGCATAGCTAGATATATACACAGAAGAACTGAGAACAGTGACTCGAATAGATAAGTGCACACTGATGTTCATAGTAACATTATTCTTGATGACAAAAGTTTGAAACAATACAGGTGTCCATAAACTGATCAATGGTAAACAAATTTTGGAGTATAAACATGATAGACTATTATGTAGTAGTAAAAAGAAATGAAGTTTTGAAACATATGACAACATGGATGAACATGGTGAACATAATGTTGAGTGAAGCAAACCAGAGACAAAAGGACAAATACTGTATGATTACCCTATTATGAACTAAGTATATTATGTGAACTATAAATATATTCTGTGAAATATGAATATGGGTAGAATTGCATATACAAGACCATTTTGCTTTGAAACTGAACAAATGTAAGTTAATACTACAAAATGTTAATATCAGATAAAAATGCAAAACATACTAAGTGAAGGAGAGCAGACACAGAGTTCTACATATTGTATGATTCCATATATGTAAAATGTAATTATTAGTGGTTTTGTAGGTCTGAGGAAGGAATTATAAGGGGTGTGGAGTCTTTCTTTTTTGAGTAATGAAATTGTTCTAAAATTTTTGAGATGATGAATGTACAACATTGAGATTATACTAAAAGCCATTGATCATATACTGGACCAGAAATAGCAGCTATGTGCAAGGGGCAGAGCATAGAGAGATTGAGAGGTAATAAAGTTTCTTGTTTGTCTGTTTTTTTTCATATTATTATTATTGAAATTATATATGTGCTCTTACTATGATTGATTTGATGAATGCACAACTATGTGATTATACCAAATGCCATTGATTGTACATATAGGATGAATTCTACACTTTATTAATATGTATCAATAAAATTGATTTGTTTTTTAAAAAGAGTATACTGAAAGAAGCAAGAGAAAAGACATCCATGACATAAAAGGGAAACTTGAAAGGATTAAGCACTGATATCTCACCTGAAACCATGAAGGCAAGAAGGCAGTTGTATGTCAAAGTTATGGTGCAAAAAGGAAAACACTGCCAGCCAAGAAGTCTATATACAGAAAAGCTAGCATTACAAAATGAGGGAGAGTTCAAAATATTCACAGAAAAACAGAAAGTAAAAGACTTTCAACAACAAATCTGTCTTTAAAAAATACTTAAGGGAGTTCTGTAGAGTGAAAGAAACAGGAGAAAGAGGGTTGGAAGAGAATGTATACAGGAAAATTATTACTAAGAATAACTGAAAAGATAAAAATAGGAAAAAACAAAATATGACATATATAAACCTAAAATAAATATGGCTAATATAAGAACTGCTTGACAGTAATTGCATTAAATATTAATGGATTAAACTCTCTAATCAAAGGACAAAGGTTCTCAGAATGGATAAGGTAATATGACCCATATATATGCTGTCTACAAGAAACTTTCTTTAGACCCAGGGATGCAAGGAAGTTGCATGTGAATGATTGGAAAAGGGTTTTACATGAAAACAATAATCAAAATAAAGTGAGGTTAGCTATACTAATACCAGATGAAATAATCTTTAAATGCAAAACTATTAAAAGAGACAAAGAAGGAGATTATATATTAAATAAAGGGGGTAAACGCTCAAGAGAAAGAACAATCATAAACATGTATGCACCTAACCAAGGTGCCCCAAAATACATGAGGCAAACATTGGGAAAACTCAGTGGAGAGATAGATACTTCTACAATTATAGAAGGAGATTTTATTTTATTTTATTTTATTTTTTTCTGGGTAGTTAACATTTTAAGCTTTATTTAGAAGTTCTTTTTTTTTAATAATTTTTTTTATTTGTAAAATGATATATAATACATATGCATATATGTGCATTTGTTTACATAAATGTTATTTGTTATATATATATGTATACATTTTATAAAGGTGCCTAGATTACCCAAATATTACTCAGAAACTACAGGAGAAGGAGATTTTAATATGCCATTATCACCTTTAGACAAAATATAGCAATAGAGTGTCAATTAAGAAATAGAGACCTTGAATAATACCTTTGTGGGTCTAGACCTAATAGACATTTACAGAACATTACACCTGAATACAGCAGGATACACATTCTTCTTGAGAACACATGGATCATTCTCCAGGATAGACTACATACTAGGTCACAGAATAACTCTCAAAAAATTCTGAAAGTTTGAAATTATACAAAGAAATTTCCCTGACTCCAATGGAATGAAGCTGGGAATTAATGAAGGGCAGAGAACGAGCATAGGCAAAAAATATGCAAGTTAAAAAATACATTCAGAATAGTTGTGGATGAAATTACAGAAGATATCACTAACTACCTTGAAATGAATGAAAATTAGAACACATTTCAAAGCCTATGGGATGAAGCAAAATCAGTGCTTAGAGTAAAAATTTATAACCATAATGCCTATATTTAAAAAGACAAAAGATCTAAAATCAAAGACCTAACTGCACACCTGGAGGAACTAGAAAAAAATAACAGCAAACTAATTCTAAAGCAGCAGAAAGAAGGGAATTACAAATACTGGAGTACAGCTAAATGAATCGAGAATTTAAAAACCACTAGAAATAATAACTAAACCAAAAGCTGTTTCTTTGAGTATATTAATACAATTGACAAGTCGTTAGCTACACTAACAAAATAGAGAGAAGTTGCAAATACATAAGGGAGCAGATATCATCAATGATCCTATAGAAATAAAGTTTATCATTAGAGGATACTTTGAAAAATTCTATACCAACAATATGGATAGCATAGGTGAAATGGACAAATTTCTAGAAACACACAAGCAACCTACATTGACAAAAGAAAAAAAATTATCTCAACACACCAATTATAAGTAATGAGAACAAATTAGTTACTAAAAGCCTCTCAACTAAGTGTCTAGAAATAGATGATTTCACATGTGAATTCTATCAATCATTTTGAAAAGAACGAACTCCTATGCTGCTTAAAGTATTCCAAAAAGTAGAAGTAGAGAGAACATTGCCTAAGTCATTCTATTATGCTAATATCATTCTATTACAAAACCACATAAAGATGTCATGAGAAAAACAAACAAACAAACAAACAAAAAAACTACAGAACAATCTCTCTAATGGATCTAGTACACTAAAATTCTCAAAAAAATACTTGCTAATCATATTCAACAACAAAGCAAACAAATTATACACCATGATTAAGTGGTTTATTCCTCGTATGCATGGATAGTTCAACCTAAGAAAATCAATTAATGTAATACAGCACATTAAGAGATCAAAAGAAAAAAAAATACATGATCATCTCTATTGATGCAGAAAAGTCATTTGACAAAATGCAGCATGCTTTCTTGATAAAAACACTTCAAAATAGGAATATAAGGGAAATTCCTTAACATGATAAAGGGTATATATGAAAAACTCACAGTTAACATCTTATTCAATGGTGAAATGCTAAAGGATTTCCCTCTAAGTTCTAGAACAAGGCAAGTATATCCACTGTTATCGCTCTCATTTAACATTGTATAAAAAGTACTTGCTTGAGCACTTAGGCCAGAAAAAGACATAAAAGGCATCCAGATTGGAAAGGATGAAGCAAAATTTTCACTATTTGCAGATGACATGATCCTATACATAGAAAGTACTGAGAAATCTACAATAAACATTCTACAGCTGATAAAAGAATTCAGTAATATGACAAGACATAGAAACACAAAATATCAGTTGCATTTCTATTCACCAATAATGAGCAATCTCAGGAGGAAATCAAGAGAAAAATTCCATTTAAATAGTGACTAAAAGCATCAAATACCCAGGAAAAACTCAAATAACTATGTAAAGGATTTGTACACAGAAAACTACACAACATTGTTATAGAAAATCAGAGATGAATTAAATAAACGGAAGAATATTCCATGTTCATGGATTGGAAAATGAAACATCATTAAGATGTCTGTCCTACCCAAATTGCTTTACAGATTTAACACAATCCCAATAAAAATTACAAGAGTGTTTTTTACTGAACTGGAAAAGCTAATTATGAAATTTATTTGGAAAGAAATGGGCCCCAAATAGCCAAAATCATATTGAAAAAGAAAAATGAAATTGGAGGAATCACACTACCTGACTTTAAAGCATACTACAAACTACAGTTTTCAGAACAGCATGGTATTGACACAAGGATAGACATAGCTACCAATGGAACCAAATTGAGAGTTCTGATACAGACCCTCACAAATATGGTCAATGATATTCTACAATTCCACCAAGCCCACTAAACTGAGACTGCATGGTCTCTTCAACAAATGGTGCTTGGAGAACTGGATATCATATCCAAAGCTATGAGAGAGAATCACCATTGACAACACCCTGGTGTCTAGCAACAGATGAATGGATAAGCAAATTGTATTATATACATACAATGGAATATTACTCAGCTGCAAGAAGGAATCACTCAGGTGATAATTCAGTGTTTTTGATAACTTATCAGAGTCTTGTAAGTTAAAAGGTATTATGAAGCTGGCCAGTGGTTACTAAATATGTTGGATAAAGTTGTTAAAGGAAAGGAAAGTATAAGCCCAGGTGTTCAAATTCCCAGTTCAATCAATGCAGCAAGAACAGGTATACACATTCTTTCTATGTGAGACATGAAAGGAAATCTTATCTTGTAGCTACAGAAGAGATATTTCTGAAATCAGATACAGAGTCTTATTATGCCAGTGGTTTATTTATAAAATGTATTGAATTCCCAACCATGAAGGATTCTTTTGTTAAAGTGTGGATATTGTTTAGGGTGGATTTGACTAATGAATATTAGAATGGGGACATATGTACTTATAATGATCATTTGATGGATGTTGAACCCTGTGATTCTTTATGAATCTTCTTTGCCATATATATCTATAAAGTTCTCCCTGAGGAATCATCCACCCCACCTCCATCTGAAGAGATTTGTAATACTTTGCCTGTTAATTTTTTAACTTGCTCCCATGAGGAAACAGCCCTGACACCTATGTCTAAAATATTAACTCTGTTTCATAAGGTGAAAATGTAATGGAAAGTCATGACGCAGTTAACTTTCAAGACACTGCTAATTCTTTTTGTGACCCACCCCCACCAACTGTCTTTTGCACCTGATCTATAACTGGACTGATGTCCCAACAAGCATGAACTATGAGGCAGAAAGTGTGACTGATGAGGAAGTATGTTTCACAACAGAAGAGCTGCATAGTTTTTCCAAATTACACAGACAAAATCACGGGGAATATATGTGAAAATGGATGTTAAGGATTTGTGTTTTTTATAATATTGGAAGGAAAATAAAATTGTACCAAACTCAGTTAATGATATGGGCCCACTAACCAGAGTTTTGGGATTCAATGGTGTAGCCCAAGGAGTTAGAAACAGCTCTAACAATTTGTTTGGTATGCAGAAAGATGGATCAAAAGTTGGCCTAAATTAAATTTTCAAATGCCAGAATTGCCCAGGTATAATGTAGTTGGAGAGAAAAAATGCATAGAATGTTTGGAAAGTTAGAGTGGATTTATGATGAAAGATCTGCTCTTTCATTCCAGGAATATTTAGAGGACACACCGTTCACCATGACTTTTGGGAATAAATTTGTTTAGACTCTGTTGCTCTTTCTATAGCTCAGATATTACTGTGGGAACTGCTACCATTGGACTTGAATATGTAAATAAGATGGGAAAGTTTGGATCCTGGGTCAGCAGGAGCAAATTGGTGGCATTTAATTACAAAAGATAAGGTAGTGTATTTGTCAGCTAAAGGGGTGCTGATGTAAAATACCAGAAACCTGTTGGCTTTTATAAAAGGATATTTATTCATGGTAGAAGCTTTCAGTTACCAGGCCATAAAGCATATGTTACTTCCGTCACCAAAATCTGTTGCCACTTGTTGGAGCAAGATGGCTGGCTGCTGGTCTTTGTGAGGGTGAAGCCTCCTTCACCCTCCTCCTAGGAATCCATTGTCACAGTTCCTTTAGGCCTTGTCTCTCTTCCCAGGGCTTGATTCTTTCTTGGCTCAGCTGCTTTGGTTTCTCCACAAGGGCAGCTGTAGGCTATCAGGCTCTTTCTCTTCCCAGGGCCTCTGCTATGTCTATAGGGCCATCTCTATTCCTCTATGTTTTTGTTCTGTGTATTTACTTCTAGGAGTTCCAGCAGCAAAATAAACCTTCTTACTAGGCCATGTCATTTTCTCTGAGCCTCTGCCCACAAAGGGAGCAGAGACTCCACCTCCTACTGATATGGCCCAATCAAAGCCTTAATCATAATTTAATCAAATAAAAGTGAAACCTCTGAAGTTAACACAATCTAATATGCCCCGAGGAACAGACCAGTTTTCAAACAAAATCCAATATCTATTTTTGGAATTCATAAAAATACCAAACTTCTACAGGTGGGCATAGCTACCCTAACGAACAGCAGCATCAAAGCAACAATAAGAATAATCTGGTTGACAGAGATCTATGGCATTGTCTAGTTAATAATGGTGTACCCAGAGTGAAACAAATGTTCAGTCTATTGAATTCTTACTGGACCTGTGTAGCAGTTTCATATTATTGATGAATTCCAAAAAGAAATATTGGATCATTTTTGTAAACTGGTCTTTTCTTCCGGGCATAATAGAGTATATTGGATTCAGAGGTTTTACTTTTACTTGATTAAATTATGAGTAGGACTTTGATTGGGCCACATTAGTAGGGTGTTGAGTCCCCACCACTTGGTGGGTGGGGACACATAAAAAAGACATGGCAAAGGACAGAGTTGGAGTTTTGATGCTGGAGTTTTTGATGCTGGAGTTTTTGAGCTGGAGTCCTGGGAAGTAAGCAAACAGAGGAGCTTGTTTGTGAGGAAGGAGAGAAAACTGTTGGAAAATAGACAAGCCATTCGCCTGACTGTTCACAGCTGACCTTGTGGAGAGAACAAAGTTGCTGATCTTGGAGAGAATCAAACCCTTGGGAGGGAGACAAAGCCTAGAGTGCCTGACCGTGGGACATTAAGAGGAAGAGGAAGGCTGAACATCAGCAGCCATCTTGTCCTAACAGATGGCAGTAGACTTTGGTGAGGGAAATAACTTATGCTTTATAGTCTGGTAACAGTAAGCTTCTACTCCAAATAAACACCCTTTATGAAAGCCAACAGATTTCTTGTGTTTTTCATCAGCACCCCTTTGGATGACTAATACAACCTATATAAGCAGAAGTGTCCTAGGTCAAGTGATAAAAGATTATATTGAATCACAAAAACAAAGGTTCATAACACCTTAATAGATTCTCAGACTTGAGAAAGTTTTTTAGACCGAGGACCCCTTGGATGAAGGGGAGGCTACATACCCTTGGGACAAGAACTGGTTACACTGTTAAACATTCATACTGATATTCTTCCTCCCAGGCTTCCCCAAAGTGTTCTATAGCTTTTTCCAGCATGACTGTGCTGTGGGGAAAAGAGAATGATCAGACATTTCAGGAAATATTAGAAAATGACTAAGAAGTGACATTAATTCTAGGAGAATCAAAACATCA